>CDFI01106708.1:215217-272443 GCA_000826405.1 Acanthamoeba divionensis | reverse complement strand
GGGGGGAAGCATACCACAACGGCAAGCCAGGGTTCTTGATACTGTTGGTTGAGCATCTGTGTGCCCACATCAATTCCAGAAAGCCAGCAGCCGTAACCAGGGTGGCTGTGGTACCAGCCTATGGCATTCTCTAATCGGCCAACCTTGAAGTATTGGTAAGTTAGTGGCAGTGGGCACTGCACCGCTTGTGAATGAAACAGAACAAGTAAAAACAGTGGTTGTAACCATTTACCTGGCCGATGAGCTCCAAGTAGCTGACCATATACTCATAGGCCTCCACTTGGGCATTAACACGCGTTTCTGTTCCCTCAACGGGCAAGGCAAAAGAGTCCATTACAATCATAGTGTCGCCCTCAATTTTACCCTGCATCATGCCCATTACTTCAAGTGTGCCTCCAGATCTTGCGTGCATAACCTTGTCATGGCCCAAAAACAATTATCATTATTGTCAATTACAACAACCGATCAGTGAGCATTACTTTAACGTACCATTTTCAAAAGGGCAACAGCAGAGATTTTAACTTTTTTGAAGTAATTAGGACTGCCACAAACAAGTAAACAAACAAAATGAGCATAAGGGGATTGGGGGAGGCAGGGGTAAGTAATAATTAAGTACTCTTTTGTCCATGCTCGCTGATTAATAAAAGCTTGATGCCTTTCCACGTCATATTTATAAAGTTGGTCAGGGTCCTCTGATGTTATCTTATTCTCAGCTTCAAATCTCTTTCTTGCCTCCTGTGATGAGAGCGCCATGGAATCGTGGGGAAAAGAAGAAATGTGGGGGGCACGGTGTGAGTGAAATGTTTATTTATATTTAAATAAATAATTTTGCTTCTTGTTTCAGTGAAGACCCATACCCCCCCCCAAAGAAACAAAATAATAATAAATATTTTTTTTAACAACAAAATGGTGGAAGAGAGCTTCTTTGGATTCAGATTTAGATTTGAATCAGATTCTCAATTGAGGACACCAACGAGTTCTTCTCTCAAAACTGAGGGTGGGCCTGATGGTGGTGGCGTGGTTCGGCAAGCTTGCGGGGCACTTGCTTGATCTTGTAGGAGAGCACTACGTCGCCAGGCCGCAGGTCATCCCACTTGGCGAACGCCACACCACACTCGTCACCCTTCTTGGCCACTAAGACGTCGTCCTTAAATCGCTTGAGGGATTCCATGGACCCATCGAAGGCTACCTCCATGGGCTCCTCATCGTAATCATTGTCGCTCCGGCGGCCAACAGACGTGCGCCGCTGCGGTCGCAGCACGCGAGTCTTGAGTCTGCGGTCGATGGTGCCTTTGGTGATGCGCATGCCAGCAATTTTCTTCTGCGTCTTGTTGGGCAGTGTGATTGAGAACACAGACATCACCTCCGCAGTGCCGGTTACCTCCTCCACTTCGTTAGGCGGCAGCATGGCCTCCATCTTGGCGCGCACAGCGTCACACAGCTGATAGATGATGGAGAAGTTACTGATATCCACTTTCTCCACGCGGGCAAGCTCCTGTACGTCATTACTCGGCGCAACGTTGAATAAAAACACACTGGCCTGCATGTCTTTGGCGAGACTGATGTCTGATGTGGATACAGATCCGACGCCGCCTCTCACGACGCGCACTTGCACTTCATCACGCGGCAGAAGCTTGATGGCCGCCTCTACGGCCTCCAGAGTGCCTCCAACATCAGCCTTGATGATCACATTGAGATCCTTCGCCTTGATATCATTGCTGCTGGTGCTCTCTCCTCCAATGCCTGCAGCGTCTGCAGAAGCACCAGACGCAGGTGTGACTAATGTGGCGCTATGGGCATCCTTGAGCTTTTGCCTCTCTTTACGGTAGTCTACTATCTCCTTGACGCGCTGCTCATTGGATACAACCAGCAGATCCTCTCCGGGTTGGGGTAAAGTCTTCTGCTTAAAGCCAATAACCTCAACTGGGCATGAGGGCTCTGCCTTGGTCATAGCTTTACCCGTGGCAGGTTCTATAAGCCCACGAACGCGACCCCACGTTGTGCCGGCTACAAAAAAATTGTTTAGCTTCAGCGTTCCTTGTCGCACTAGAACCGTACTCACTAAGCCACGGCCCTTATCTAAATGAATCAAAATATTTGGATAAGCAGAAGCATCTATGTGGCTAAAGTCAAGTCGTGGGTGATAGTGTCGAGAACTAAAGAGTTTAGGAGACACGCACCTATTCGTGACTCGAGGACTACAGTTTCGGCAGGACAATCAACTGCAGCGCTAAGATCCATGAGTTGTGTTTGCAGAAGGATAGCGTCGATGAGCTTATCCACGTTATTGTTCTGGCTGGCTGAGATCTCTACACATTGGACATCGCCACCAAAGTCCTCTAGAACAATTCCACGCTGAAGAAGCTGCCGTTTCACCTTCGAAGGATTAGCACCATCCTTCTCACACTTATTGATTGCAACAATCAATGGAACCTCAGCCCTTCGCGTCACTTCAATGGCCTCCTCCGTTTGTTGCATTACGCCCTCGTCGGCAGCCACTACCAGGCACACCATGTCTGTGATCGCTGCGCCACGCTCTCTCATACCTAAAATTTAATGCACAATACAATGAGAGTCAAAAATGAACCTCTTCTCTGTTCAGCATCTATTAGACGCGAATAATTAGTCGAAAAAATTCACCTGAAAAAGCATTGTGTCCCGGGGTATCCAGGAATGTGATCTTCTGTCCTGAATGCAATTGAACTGTGCATAACAGAAGAATCAATAATCCAAGTACGTACAAATGCTGTACAGCGAGGTTGTCGGAAGGATTAGAGAAAGAAGGTGCGAACCTATGGAAGCGGTGAGTTTTTGTGTGATGTGACCTGCTTCGATGTCTGCAACCGAGGTCTTGCGCAGACAATCAAGGAGAGTCGTCTTGCCGTGGTTAACGTGCCCCATGACCGTCACAATGGGCGGTCGTGGCAGCTTCATGGATTCATCCACGTTATTGCCTGTTTAGTATAAGTCTATCAGCACGCACTGTAGCTCAGACAGTCATTGCATTAAGCAATTATGATGGCAGGGAACCTATGATTTCTATCTCAGACTGGAGCTGTGGTCGCTGTGGCAAAAAATAGAATTCTTCACAAACTATATCTACAAGGTCTTGTGGCATCAGGTCATCGGACCTCTTTGGCTGAAACTGTGGTGGTGTGCGGTCAAGCGCATTTCTTAAATTACGGAGCATGTGTCAGAGAGAGTCGGTTGGAAGCAAGGAAACGTACGCCACATTTGATTGCAACTTTAAGGATGTCAATGGTGTTGATACCCATCACAGCTGAGAGGCTTTTGGCAGATGCGTTGATGGGGATCACAATCTCTAGAGGCTTCTGTTTCCTCTCTCTAAGCTCTTCCAGTTTCTTCTCTCTCAGTTTCATGAGGCGCTTGCGAACCGCTTTAATCTTTTCCATTTCAGATGCTTGGACATAGTTTCTCTTCGTTGACAAATTAGGCCCAAACAGGCGCATAACAGGGATGTCTTTTAGAGTGTGCTGTGGAAAGAAGAGCAGAAGGGGGTGCACTACTTCAGCGAAATGATGATGGTTGTTGGGGGATGCATTCTCAAGAAGAAATACCTGGTTGAGAGGGAGTACAAAGTTTCTGAACAAACTTGGTTGCAAAAAGGGAAGAAGCAGGCGCCTTGCAGGCGTGGCGTTAGTGAGGGCGGAGGCATACGAAGACAGTTGTTGGCGGATAGGGAAAGCTGCAACTCTGCCGCTGTTGGCGCCAACAGAGAAGGACACAACCTGTCGAGAGAGTAGTGGCTGCCCCTTTAGCATCATCAGAACGGCGTGCCAAAGAGAGAGATTGGGGGGGGGGCGCAGTGGACGGAGCCAACAAGCCAAGAGGACAGAAAAAAAGCTTCCCCAAAAAACCGTTCTTCCAGGAATTAATAATTAATTTCACCAAAGAAGAATTGTTTGGCCGCTGGTTAAAACCGGCGCGGCCACAGAATGCCCTTTTGTGTGCCACACCACAAGGCCATGGCGATCAATCATGCACCTAAAAAAATATTATTGCAACGGCAAAAGCTTGGATTTATTATTATTCCATTGGAATGGCCTTGTGTCACACAAGTTGCCTGCTGCTGATCACAAAACATACAGCTGCTGTGTGTTGTGGGAAGAGAAAGTAATGTGAAGGGTTGCCCAGAACTGTTGGGTGAAAGAGTGCAGTGTAGAGTGCAGTGCAGAGCTCAGTTGCTGAATATCCTGGTGGTGGTGGTGGTTGCTGCTGTTAGTTATTTGAAACTCGAGTAGTTAGAAAGATGGGCTTACAAAATCATAAGCAGAATGACGACGACATTCCACAAAGCCACAAAAACTCGAAGAACTCTCAAGTTATGAAGCAGCTCTCTGATTTTGGTCTTGACACTTCGTGACTGATCTTCAAAAGTCTGCTCTGCAGGCGGCCTGGCATGGCGGCAATAAGCTTTTAGAGTGCGATGATCCTTTGGGGGGGGGGTATACTTACAGTTTAAAGTTAAGAATTGCCGCTCCATTTACAACTAGCGTACTGCATTGAATTGAAAGAATGAATAAGATCATTAAGCCAGGGTCCATAAGTTATCATCATCATTAAGCATTGCCTTTCATTCAATCTTTTTTCCCAAGAAAAGTACGAACCAAAACAAGATAATGTCAGAGATTGATGGTATTCCCATTCAGCTGAAGAACCAAGGTGGGGTGTTCACGTAAAGAGTGCCAGCGGTTGGGGAAAAGGAGATGTGTGTGTTGGTGTGTGTGTTGTGTGTGTGGTTTGTGACGAGGGCATTGGGGGGATGGGCAGGAGGAGGAATTGTGCTCAATTATTGTAGCCCAGATTGGTCAATTCACAATTATTGATATCGAAAAAGATCATCATCATCATCCTGAAAACACACAAACCATCAATGGTGGTGACTGAAGGTGTGTACTGTTGATTTTATTTTTTTTATTTCGTTGGTTGGCTGATTGGTGGCGTGGTCACAGTCTCAAGAGAAGAAAAAGGGGAGGGAGGGAAAAGAAAAAGAAGAAAATAGAAGAGAAGAGAAGAGGTGTGTTGGTGAAAGTAACAAGAAAGAAATCGCCTCATCAGATAGATTGCAGCCAGGGGTGGGAAAGCACTTGGCGCGCTGTTGCACGTTTGAGCGGGTCATATTCGAGCATGGGTCGCAAAAAGCCGGCAAAGGCTTCTGCTTCTTCGCTTGAGAAGTGGTATTTTTCTTTGAGTACTTCCTCTACCGGCCAATAGTGCAGCTGTTGGATGCACTTGAGCTTTCCTTGCCTGTTGAAATAATCCCGCGCATACTTGCCCTTCAGCGCTATCGCCTTTGGAATATTGCCCAGCGTCTCGATGAACTGCGCCAAATGGTCTGAAAATAGAAAGGAATAGAGGAGAGGAGGGAAAGCACGATTAATCACATGAAGGGAGACGACCTTTGTTGTGCTGCAGATGGGGAGAGACTGGTTACCATCGCTTTTGTCAAAGTGTTTGCCTGAACGCGGTTCAAAGAGGAGGTCACCTGTGGCGAGTTCGAACGCTATACACGCCATGGACCACATGTCCACGGGAGTAGAGTAACGGGCGCCCAGTATGGCCTCCAGCGACCGGTACTGGCGCGTCTGAATGTCGTTCGTGAAATGCTTAAACGTCCAACACGCGTTGCCAAAGTCAACTATCTTTACAGCAAAGCTCGAGTCCAAACATGAACTCAATAACTCCTTGCTCTCCTTGCTTTCCTTCTCCTTGGCTTCTTTGCTATCTTCTCTAATCTCTGCCTGCGCTTGTTCCTCTTCTTGCGCTGACACCACTCCATCGCTACGGGAAGTGGATTCAGAATTATCTTTTCCCTCATGATTGTTTGCTGTTGCGGACGGTGAAGCGTTGTTGTTGTTGTCGGAAGAGTTTTTGGTACGTCGCTTACGCTTCTGGTTGTTGTTTGTGTCTTGGGAGGAAGGGAGATTAGATAAGGCGATGAGGGCATCCGAAGGAAGGGTGACAAGCAACACGTTTTCTGGCTTGAGGTCCGTGTGTATGATCTGTAGGCTGTGTAAGTAATCCAAGCCTATAAGCACCTGTCGGGTGATGCGCTTCACAACAGGCAAAGGAAGGCCACGATATTGGGAAGCTTTGATGAGGTCCAGCAGGGAGCATCCAAGTACCTCAAATACCATGCACACATGCTTCCCGTGTGGACCCTTGTGGTAAAAGTGGTCCAACAAGTGCACCACGCACTTGTTGTTTGATGGATCATTCTGTGTGACTTTGTTCAGTATCTCTATTTCATCGAGTGCCGCTTCTGTGTACTCTGGTGCGCTCTTCACAATTTTTAGCGCCACATTGGTGTTGTTCGTGCTGCAGCAGGACAGATGAGGTGTTGTTGAGATAAAGAGCAAATAGGAGGGTTAAGTGGAACAAGAAAGAGGATACCTATCATGTGCAAGCCATACGGTTGAGAAATGTCCCCAGCCGAGCTTGCGTTCGATTTTATAACGTCGATTATAGACTTCCCCCACCTGCACAGGATGGTAGCCGCCTAAAAGAATACATTAAAGCCTAGAACCGAACTAGAAACCAGACAAAGTCGTACCTTTTGCATATCCATCTTTGCCTTCATCCTCTTCCTCCTCATCGGAGCTGGAAGTGTCATCGTTCTCTTTGTTGGGCTCTTTTCGAGGCGAGGGCAGCTCTTTTTTTGCATTATCATTGTTTTCTGCTTCCTTACCCTCACCCTCTCCCTTTTTCTTCTTTTTCTTCTTCTTTCTGTTTCTGTTTTTGTTCCTGTTGAGATTAGAAGTGGCCCCATTGGACATCCCCAAGACCGTTCCGCTGGTGGACGGCATCGCTTCAGGAATCGTCGCAGCCTCCTCAGCTTTGATGCAAACGGTCTCAGACATTGAAAAGAATGAACGCAATGGCAACCTGGATCCAATCAACTTGATAGCAAACAAAGTAGAGGAGACCCCCCCCCTGCCCGAGATAATGGTATCCGGATTTTCTGGGGTTTCAGAATGATTGTCCCCTCCCCCCCTGGTTGTTGTCTGATTAATCTGCCAGCCCAATTGTGTGAAGGATAATTCGTCACACCAAACCCACAAGTGCAGAAACCACATGAAGGAAGATTTGTCCGATCTTTATGATCCCAAGAAGCTCACAGATCCCATAGACACTGTCGAGGTGTGTTTCTCCCGCCCCCAAAACATAACCTCCGTTTGACAAACGCTATGTCTGTGCGAGCGATCATCTCAATGATCATCTCACTTTAGGAGAAATGGAAACTCTTGCCAGCCTTCCTTAAAGTGAAGGGTCTTGTTAAGCAGCACATAGACTCCTTTAACTACTTCATCAATGTAGAGATCAAAAAGATCATGGAGGCCAGCTCCCGAGTAACGTGCGACGAAGATCCCTCATTCTTTTTACGGTACTGGGCTGCCAAACACCCATCCACTGTCTCTAAATCCTCCCCCCCCCCAAATCACACCAATTTGAGCTACTCTTTGCCTCTTTATTTTCTATGCTCATCGTATTCACAGGTATAAGAATATCTATGTGGGGGACCCTACCGTGGAGGAGGACCTCGTACCTGTGGCGGTGACACCACAACAGTGTAGGCTGAGGGACATCAACTATTCGGCGCCCATCAGCGTGGACCTCGAGTACACGCGAGGCAAGCAGATAGTCATCCGCAATGGCATCGTGATAGGTCGCATGCCCATCATGCTCAAGTCTTGCAAGTGCATACTCACTGACAAGAGCCCAGAAGAACTAGCCAACTTACAGGAATGTCCCCTAGATCCAGGTATCACCATGCATATTCAAACCCTAATAGAATTCCAACTTTTTCTTCCTTCATATGTTTTTGTCTATGTCTATGTCTATGTCTATGTCTATGTCTATGTCTATGTCTATGTCTATGTCTATGTCTATGTCTATGTCTATGTCTATGTTACTCACATGTCCTGTCCATTTCTTCTACCTCATGTCAATGCGTTGCAGGCGGTTACTTCGTTGTAAAGGGTGTAGAGAGGGTGATGCTAGTCCAAGAGCAGTTGTCTAAAAATCGTATCATTGTTGAAACAGACAAGACAGGAAATGTGGCTGCCACTGTTGTCAGGTTTGCCACCAAATCATCTTAGTGGCTTTAGAAGCATCTATTGATTTGTTCTTATCACAGTTCAACGCATGAGCGTAAAAGTAGGACTAATATAATAATGAAGAACGGCAAGATATATCTAAAGCTTAACTTGCTTTCTGAAGACATCCCTATTGTCGTCCTTATGAAGGTATTCTGCTTTAATTTTCTCTTACAGCATTCGATCTGCAGATGCTTTGTTTTATTTACTTATGCTGGGGACCTAAATTGAAAATTTATGATATCAATTACGATGTTGGCTACACTTAGGCCATGGGTATAGAATCAGATCAAGAGGTAGTTCAGATGGTGGGCAGTGAGGCCTACTATGCCGATATGATGTCCTCTTCGCTGGAGGAGTGCTGCGGACTACAGGTTTTTACACAAAAACAGGCGCTTGAGTTCATAGGCCACCGGGTCAAGATACGCCAACAGCGCAAGCCCAAGCCCAAGGCATGTCACTACCACGATCACATTTGTGATATATTTTATTCTTACTCAATAAGTTGCTTACTTGGTTGTTTCTCTTGCATCATAGGCTGAAGAAGCACGGCACATCCTGGCCTCAGTGGTATTGTCTCATGTACCTGTGACCAACTTTGATTTCAGGATTAAGTGCATCTATGTGGGTCTTATGATACGCCGTATTCTGCTCGCTATGAGGGACTCCAGTACTAAGGATGACAAGGACTACTATGGAAACAAGAGGCTTGAGCTGTACATATCCATTAATTTTGTTTTCATTCTGCAGAGGGAAAGAGTTTGTATGACATTAATCCGTTTTGTATTCTTATGTAGGGCAGGATCCCTGCTTTCTCTGCTGTTTGAGGATACTTTCAAGAAGTTCAATGCTGAGCTTAAGCGACAAGCCGACACAGTTCTCTCCAAGCCAAACAGGGCTGGAGAGTTTGATATCCTCAAGTGCATTCGCCAGGATACTATTACATCTGCCCTCTCCCGAGCTATTTCGACTGGTAACTGGAATCTCAAACGTTTCAGAATGGAGCGGGCTGGTGTCACACAAGTATACCCCCTTCACCGTTTTCCATAAGATATATGTTGAGGTGATATCATAATCGTGTAAAAATAAAAGGTACTTGCGAGACTTTCGTTTATTGCAGCACTGGGCATGATGACCCGAATTACCAGTCAGTTTGAAAAGACCAGAAAAGTAAGCGGCCCCAGATCACTCCAGGTATTGTCCCCCTCACTATTGCATCCCAGTTGGCAATTCAAGATAGTGATAGTTGTTGTGCCCATCTACTAGGGCTCCCAATGGGGCATGTTGTGTCCTTCGGATACGCCTGAAGGTGAGTCTTGTGGTTTAGTCAAGAATCTGGCTCTGCTCACCCATATCACCACGGACGAAGACGAGGCACCTATTCGTCGCATCGCCTTCAATCTGGGTGTTGAAGGTATGGCCCTCATTTTAGATCATTATCTACATTCTAGAAGGAAGTAATAACACTATTGGTTGTGCAGACATGACGCTGTTGTCAGGAGAGGAGCTGAATTCTGGAAGCAACTACCTAGTTTTCATGAACGGTATGCTGCTGGGTATTCACAGGGCGCCGCACACGTTTGTCAAGAGCTTCCGTCTCCTGCGCCGTTCTGGAAAGATGAGCGAATTCATCTCTGTTTTCATCCACTACGGCCAGAAGAGCATATACATCGCCTGTGACGGCGGTCGTGTTTGTCGTCCGTGCATCATCGTGCAGAACCGCCGCCCCAAAATTACTTCCCGCCACATTCAGGTGAACTATCATTATCTTGCACGCAGCTGCACTTCTTTAATATCTATCAGATACCATGTGTAAAACGATAAATGCATATCATTTTAGGAAGTGTCGGAGGGATACAGAACCTTTGATGATCTTCTGAAGGAAGGTCGGATTGAGTTCTTGGATGTGAACGAGGAGAACAACTGCTTCATAGCCTTGAGCGAGTCCTACATCACAGATAAAACAACGCACATGGAAATTGATCCGCTGACAATCCTTGGTGTGTGCGCTGGCCTTATTCCGTACCCCCACCACAATCAGTCCCCACGTAACACCTACCAGTGTGCCATGGGCAAGCAGGCAATTGGCAACATTGCATACAACCAACTTAATCGTATCGATACTCTCCTCTATCTGATGGTCTATCCACAAAAGCCTCTTTGCACCACCAAAACAATTCGCCTGATTGAATTTGACAAGGTACGACCAGATCCGCTAACGTAAGAGTTCATTCAGTCAAAAGTAGTACTGAGTACCAACTTGACTCAACAGTTAGGAGCAGGTCAAAATGCTATGGTAGCAGTAATGAGCTATTCTGGCTATGACATTGAGGATGCCCTTGTGCTCAACAAGTCTTCTATAGACAGAGGCTTTGGGCGTTGTATCGTACTTAAGAAGGCAACTGTCACTATCAAAAAATACCCTAACCAGACATTTGACCGTATCGTGCCTCCTCCCTCCCCTGAGCAGACTAACGAACGCATAAGGCATGTCCCTCTCCAACACTTCGCTGCGTACTTTTCATTTTCTTGCAACTCCTATGATAGTGTGCTAACATAGAATTCCTATGATTCTTCTTTTGTGGCGCTGAACTAGAGAGCGATTTGACGTGCTAGATGCCGATGGTATTTGCAGTCCGGGGGAGCGCGTAGAACCGGGCAAGATCTATGTCAACAAGCAGACCCCCATCAACACCACAGACACCTTGGCTAACCCTGATAACATTCCCGAATCAGCGTTCAGAAATTCGCCGTTGTCATACAAGGGTCCCACTCATGGCTACGTAGACAAAGTTCTTCTGACATCGAGCGCAGAGGACCATTGCCTTATCAAAGTGCTATTCCGTAGCACAAGGCGGCCTGAGTTGGGTGACAAGTTCAGCAGCCGCCATGGCCAAAAGGGAGTAACTGGTATTATTGTCAAACAGGAAGACATGCCCTTCACTGCCCAGGGGATCTGCCCTGACATCATTATGAACCCTCACGGCTTCCCATCCCGTATGACTGTGGGCAAGATGATAGAGCTCCTGGCTGGCAAGGCTGGAGTACTCGAGGGATGCTTCCACGAGGGAACGGTTAGTGCCATCCAAGCTTGCCCAATCCCAATCCCGCTAACCATCTTAAGAACATGTCAGCTCTCAATTTTTTTGCCTGCACGTTTGTTGTTCCCCTAAATACCCTTCTGTCTGTGCGTCTAATTTTTTTGTTGTTGTTTTGGTGGTGGGTGGTAACTCATGTGACAATGAAGGCATTTGCTGGGCACAAGGTGGACTATTTGAGCAAGATATTAGTCAAGCACGGGTATAACTACTCTGGCAAGGATCAGCTCACTTCAGGTTTGTAAAAAAAAACTGCTTAGTTAACTAACAGTTCTTCTTCAATCCATTAACACAATAAATTGCCGCTACACTACGTGGTGGATGGGTACAGGCATCACTGGAGAGACGCTGTCGGCCTATATCTTCTTTGGTCCGGTCTATTACCAGAAGCTCAAACACATGGTCATGGACAAGATGCATGCTAGGGCCAGGGTATGAGCTATGTGCGCTGAGAGTCTTGGTCTTGTGTGTGTGTTCTGATTGTCTGTAATGGTACGGTGGTGGTTAGGGTCCACGGGCAGTGCTTACACGGCAACCAACAGAAGGTCGAGCGAGAGACGGTGGGCTGCGACTGGGTGAGATGGAGCGGGACTGCCTGATCGGCTACGGTGCCTCTATGCTGCTCATGGAACGCCTCATGTTCTCCTCCGACGCCTTCCAAGTCAACGTCTGCAAGGTACTCCCCTTCCGCTTCCATCTCTCTCTCTCTCTCTCTCTCTCTCTCTCAAAATGGTGGTGCTGATCGGCTGCCTGCTTGCTTTGGACAGCGCTGTGGGCTGTTGGGCTATGAGGGGTGGTGCCAATACTGCAAAGGCAGTCAGGATGTGGCCAATGTAAAGATCCCCTATGCATGCAAGCTCCTCTTCCAAGAGCTGCAGTCCATGAATATAGTTCCCCGACTCCAGCTTGCACCTCTCTAGTTATGGTGGTGAACTAGAAATAGAGATATACAGAAAATGGATGTTGCTGCTGCTGCAATGCACTGCACTGCATCTGTTCAGAATTTATTTATTTATTTATTTACGCACATCTCTGCTGTGTGTGCACAATCTGAAAATATAAAAATAAATAAATGAAATGAATAAATAAAAGAGACGGATGATGGCAGACAAGCAGCTCATGTTTTGGAAGAGGACGAGGGGAAGATTGTGCCATGAAGCTTGTGGAGCTGGTGGGTCTGGTCATCGCTGAGGCTGGTCTTGAGCTCTTCAGGCAGGGGTGTCCCCTCGATAGATGGTTGGTGTCTGATGAGCTCGAGATAGCCCTTCCACTGAGCCAGAAACTGCAAAGCTATCTCCGGTCGCACCCCCTTATGCAGCTGAAACTTTTTTGCGTCGAGTCAATCAACGATGGCCATTTGATCAAATTGCACATTTAATCTCACACGTTAATACCTCTTGCTTCACGTAAGCATCTCCAAGGGATCTCATGTCATGTGGCAACTTTTTCTTGTGTGTTTTTAAGATGGAACGGAAGAGAGCTCTCACAGCCTGCTTGTGGGCAACATTCGCCGCGGACATGTTTCCTCCTTGCACTTTGGCTTTGGGGGGGGGGTGATATTCTTCCCCCACTTGGGCTTTGGGGGGGCTTTGCTTTCGCCAAAGGCACCGGCAAACTTCTTTCTTCTTCTTCTTTGAAGCAAGTGGTGAGTAGTAGTAGTGATAGTAGTAGTAGTAAGGAGCAGTAGCAGTTGGTCGTTGTTTTGTCAAAATTCATGAATTGGTTTTACGTTACGGACAATGGGGGGTGGTGGTGTAGAGACATTCTATGGCGGCGAGAGCCTCGCACACTTCGGGAAAGCAAGTGAGGAGATCGCCATGCTTCATCCGCATGTTGCTCGCAAAGTTGCAGAGGGTCTCCTCAAAATGCAGCTTCTTCTCTTTCTCCTTCTCCTCTCTGGACGTTTCATGCCTCTTCCTCTTTTTGTTTGTTTGTTTGTTCTTCTCCTCTTGATGATCCCCTAGATGCCCCAACATCCCCTTCCTCATGTCCAGTATAAAGCACTGAGAGAGTTGATTGAGGAGTATCACCAGCAGTTTAATGGCATGGCGATGCTGCTTTTCCTCTGTCGCTTTCTTTCTCTTTCGTTTGAAGGGCACCAAGTGATAATAGTAATCTGTGAGCTTGGAGACAGAAAGAGGCTTTTCTCGGTAGTACTGCTTATCGGCAGCCACTTTGCTGGCAGAGTACTCCTCCTCTAATATCTTGCAGATGGCTTCTATTTTCATCCTGTGGCTCCTAACACTCTGAGGGAAGTAAAGAAGAATCACTTTCTTTCCAAATCTGTGCACACGGTGGGATGGGATGAACGGGAACCTACCATGAAGAACGTGAGTTGGAGTTGCTCTGGAAGCAACGCGAAGGCCGTGTGGATCTCGTCGGACAGCTGCAAGTTGAATTTCCTCCGTCCATCCCTAGTATCTGTTGTCTCATAGTAGGCCTCCCCTACCTGTTGGCATCGTCAAATTGGAAGTGTGGGTGAGTGAGTGAGAGGAGAGACGTGAAGTGTTAAAAGTATATGAAGTGCTGAGTGTAGTAGTAGAGTGAAGATGATTATGAAAAAGAAAGCATACAAGATACAGCAGGGAGAATGCTATGTGGGCCAATTCATCAATGGGCGAGAAAGACCCGGTCAAGTGGATGAGTGGGAAAATGATGTCAACGATGAGATCCTTTAGCGTCTGGCCAGGGTCCTCCCGAGCTGTCACCAAACCATAAAATATGCTTGCTATAATAAATGAAGACACACATTATATTTGGCATGTTTGCGAGAGATTAGAATTCTGCAGGAGCACTTGCCTTGGCCCTGATTGAGGGCTTTGTGGTGCTTGAGGTCTTGCTCTAAAAGATGGAGCAAGTGTTTTGCAACCGCTATCTGGCTGATCAAGACTTCTTTCCATCCCTATAAAAATCTTGATTCAAATGAAACCAAACTAGAGGAAGTACTCTGGACACTACTAGATCCAATGATGGCAGGTAGTGCATTTTTTTTTTTGTTTTATGTATGTATATACCTTTTCTGTTTGGTTCTCTGAGTTCTCTAGCAAAGTTTGTAGTATGGTCATAAGCTTATCCCAGGAGTCGGGTCGCCACCGCTCATGGCCGCCATGGCAAACCTCCTGTAATGTTGCTGGCCCTGCCACTGCTTCTATCTAAGCAGCAATTTGTGTCCATCAAATATTCTTTTGTCCCTTCCTTGACCTTTAGGTATTGAGAGGTACCTCAAGAAGCGCATCGATGAGCAAGGCCCCTTGACTCCCTGCTCTGCCTTTAAAGACAGCAGCTACAACTTGGTCATAGGTCGACCTACAACATCGACAGACAAGGCAATAATACAGATTAATAAAAACTCTGCTCTCACACCAAATAAAACAAAGCAAAGGTTGTTTTCTTTTCTTAATATGGGGGTTTGTGCCTGGGAGGAATGCGACCTAAGCTGGCCAAGTCCGTAACCAAGGCTGCACATTGCTCATCTGCCCCATCACAAAGCCATTGAGCAGTGTGCCAAACAACAAATGCAGAGAGAAAGGAGAAACGCACATTCTTCATCTTCTAGAAAACCCTGAATCAGGTTGTTAAAACCCACCGAAGACTTTCTTATCTCCAACACTGTTGATGGAGAGGCATTCGGCCCCGTCTGCTCTTGCATAGATTCTGCAAAGGGGTGTTCGCTCTTTTTTTTTTTGGTTTCTTGGAAAACTGAAAAAAAAAAGAAAACAATGCGTGGGGGAAGAATTGTTTCTGTTAAAGAAAGGATGGATGACTCATCAACCGCGAGCAGATTCGTGTCAGAGAAGCAGCTCGAAGAGGAGAGAAAGCTTATTGGTGGCACAGAGCGGCCACAACAGGCACAACCAGCAAAACCCCTTTGGGAGCAGTTGCAATCCAATAAAGAAAAGGCTGAAGAGGAATGGAAAGAGAAAACCAGATTTAGTGCGCCTACTCGCCCCTCTCGCTCATCCCTTGTTTACTCTTTCCCCTTCAGACACGTGTTTACCGTGGGTGGCATATGCCGCTAGCACAGGAGGGCCCAAGGCTTTGGATGAAGAGGAGGTGGCTTTCTTGTCTGAATATGAAACCGCCCGCAAGCACCGCACCGATCAACGTAATCAAGAGATCCAGCAAGAGCTCGCCAAGTTTGAAATATCCACGAATGCATGCATTCTCCTCCTCTCCACTCTTCTCTCTTGTTAGTTTGCCTTAACACAAGGTGTGGTGCAAGCTGAGCGAGCTCGCCTCGTATATTCGGTGGATGAGGACAGCCTGCTGCAGCAAACGCAAAAGCAACACCAAAAGCGAGAGGTCGAAGAAGAGCAGCCCACGCTATTATTATCCAGCGCCGTATCGGCAAGTACACCCTCTGCCGCCGCCACCACCAGCACTGGAGGTGGCAGCAGCAAAGGCAACAAGAGACCATTTGCTGGGTTGGCTGTCAAGATTGTTCCTTTGAAGCGCAAAGAGCCAGTAACAGACAAAGCTGTCACTGCCACAGGTCCACAAACGCAACAAACAGAGAAGAGGGTGAGAAGAGAGGAGGAGGAGGAGGAAGACAAACCACAGCGGCGATCATTGTCGCACATTGACGAAAAGAAGAAGAACAACTCGAGTTCTGACTACTCAGACTCTGAAGAAGGAGCGGGTCTGAAACTTGTGGACTATTGAATGGATTGAGCTCACCAAGAGATATAAAAGCATGTTGAATTCAACTGCACCCTTCTTTTCAAGGTGCTGCATTTGTCTTGTCTCTTGCACATATTTCACATATTTGAAGAGGAGATCGCACCAGAAGCCTTCTGAAGATTCTAGAAGAAGAAGAAGCAGAAGAAGAAGAAGAAGCAACCCCGATGATGATTCGCACTGATGAATAATAGTCTCAAAGAGGACAAACAAGGGCTCCTCCAATGGGATTTGCTCCGATGCCCCCTTAATTTTAGTGAATGGGGGGGAGGCGTTGTCTGACAGCTGTCACGCAGCAGGTGGTCGTCGTAGTGGCGTTACGCTTTGGGGGGGGGGCTTTGCGCGGGGTTTAATAATTAATTAAATTAACACATTAACTGTTGGGCCCCGTCCTCTCACAGGCACTCCTTTGTTGGAACAAAAAACGACACACCCCCCCCCCAAGTGGCCAACACTTTTCTTCTTCGCCACACACACACACACACACTCGCACCAACCCTCTCACACACACACGCAAGACCTCTCCCCTACGCTTAAAATAAACACCAACAATGAACCCCAAGTGCGGCGTTTGCAACAAGACTGTCTATGCTGTGGAGAAGCTGTCTCCTGGTAATGGCAAGCACTACCACAAGCTTTGCTTCAAATGCAGCACCTGCAAATCAACCTTGAACTTGAAAAACTTCAAGTCTCACGAGGGCGTGCTCTATTGTCCTATCCACTACGCTCCAGCTCGGATTGAGGTTAGGACATTCGACAGTGGCAAGAAAGCCGACACTGGTGAATATTCGAGCAATCCTCAAAGTTCTCAAGCTGCTGCTGGAGGCGCCTGGGGCAATGCCACTCCTGATTCAGGCGAATATGGCAGCAACCCTCAACAGCAGCAGCCGCAATACGACCAGGGAGGTTATGATCAAGGAGGTTACGACCAAGGAGGCTATCAGGACAACTACTATCAGTGAAGCTTCTAGGTGCTTCGGTTTCTACTACAAGCCTGGTGAAATTAATTATGATCGAGTAATTAGTTCATGAGCAAAGTGTAGGCGGCCCCGTCAAAAGAAGAGGAGCGAGCCGCAGTGTTGTGCTTTCATATGGGTGTCTCCATTCTTCTTTTGTAAGATAATGTTCATTACAATTCATCCATTTTTCTTTTGAAAATAGAAAAAAAAACAAACTGAAATAATCTTCAACCCAACCCGTTCAACACCTCAAAAAGAGATGATCATCGGTTTACTCGACTAACAATCAATGCAAGAATCTTGAAGCTGGAATATAAAAGACAACAATCAAGACACAGAGGGATGGGGTGTGTCTGCTGCTGCCGTCTTTTACTTTTATTGCCGTAACAACATCAATCAACAATTCTGTGGTGCTAGTGGTGGTGCCTGTCGCGATCACGCGAACGATGGTCATCTCGATCTCTGTCACGAGAAGAACGGTGGGTGTCTCTGTCTCTGGAGGAACGGTAATCTCTCGAAGAGCGTTGGCTGTCAGTGTGGCGTGGTTGTTGTTCCTGCATTGGCAGAGAGGAAGAGAAGCGATGCTGTGATGAAGATGCAATAGATGCCTGTGGCACTGTGGATGGCGGTGACGCATATGGTGCTGCAAGCAGTTGGGAGGAAGGGGGTGGGCGAGGCTGGTGGGTGGCCTTCCACGATCCGCCCTCGGCGTCATTGTCCGAAGAGGCCTTCTTGAACTGCATAAGGCCCATGCCCATGCCAAACTTCCCTGTGGTGCCACCAGGAGGCCGCCAGGTCGTTGACTCGCGTTCACCTGCTGAGCCACACATGAAGGTTGTTTATGAATTGAAAACAAGTTTTTTGCTCACTCGTGCGAGTGTGCGCATGAGTTGTTGAACTGTATGCATGTACCTTGAGCCGCTGGACGAGAGGTGAGGCCGCCCCGGCCGATGCTTCGAGGCTTAGCACTGGTGGTGGAGGCGGAGCCAAGAGGTGAGGAATCTTGATATCCAATCCCAGTTCTCGCTGGCCCCCCTTGGTGACCATCTCGCGATGACTTGGTGGTGCCTGCACCATCTTTGCGCTTCTTGAACCATTTGACCTGTTGTTGCAAGCAATCGAGTAAAATATGAAAATCGATTGTTGTTAGAATATAGTAAAGGACAGCAATTAATATGTGCACGCAGCATGCATAAAAAGAGTGAGGCATACCTGCATGGCCATGTTTGCAAGCTCTGAGGGTATAGGCTGCTTGGCGCCTTCCAGGTTTCGCACAAGATTAGCTGCAAAATTAGTTTCTTTCTTGGTCACCAAACTGTACGCTACGCCTTCCTGTCCAGCGCGACCTGTATACGCAATATGCGAAGGAAGAGGGGAGAGTGTGTGTGTGTGCGTGAGAGAGAGAGAGAGAGAGAGAGAGAGAACTTGCAAACAAAAGGTTCATGACAAACCAGTGCGCCCAATCCGGTGCACATGTGCGTTTATGTCCCTTGCACTGTCGTAGTTGACTACTGTATGCACATGCTTGACGTCCAGACCCCGCGCTGCCACATCAGTAGCTACGAGGATAGGTAGCTCTGCCGCCTTGAACATATTTATTATCGCTGTGCGGTCCTGCTGCACTTTGTCTCCATGCAGTGCCTGTTAACGAGAGAGCAGAGAGAGGAGATGTATGATTAGCTGGTGGACTTATCACTTGGAGGAATTGGGTAAATGAGCTATGCACCTGGGCATTAAAGCCAACTGCTTGCAGATTTTTAGCAAGCTCTTCAGTTGCCACTTTAGTAGAGACAAAGATAAGCACGCTGCCTGTTCCAAGGAAGGCCTGTAAGCGATCTGAAAGCCAAGGCCACTTCTGAGAATCGTTTTCGAGGACCTCTACAATCTGCTGCACATCCTTGTTGGCTTCTCCCACACTCCCTATCGTTATACGGACTGGGTTGCTCATAAACTCTCTGGTTAATTGCTCAACTGATTTCTTGAAGGTAGCCGAAAAAAGCAAAACTAAAAAGTAAAGGAGTATCAGTAAGATAGTTTGAAATAGGCCATAGTTGATGAAGTAAAACCTTGTCTGTCAGGTCTTATATTTCCAATTATAGAACGGACCTGGGGCTCTAAAGAGGAACAGTAGTGTCATTTGGCAAATCAATGATTTGATTGAAGCAGAAGAATCCGGGGAGGGGAGCTTTTAAAACAAAGCAAGTCATGTTACCGAAGCCCATATCAAACATGCGGTCGGCTTCATCAAAGACCAGGTAGGTCACCCGCTGCAAGCTTACACTCTTCGTCTTAACCTTCAAACAAAAGTTACTCTATCAGGGGAATAGTATGTGGGGAGAGGTGTTTGTTCAAGAAGAAAATACCATGTCAATGAGGCGGCCAGGCGTGGCAACAATAATTTCAGTTCCACCCTTTAGTTCTTTGGAGAGTTGATATTTGCCTTTGCCACCGTAGATGGCGGCGACGCGTAGGTTTAAGCGTTTTGCGAACTTTTTTGTTTCAATAAAGATTTGCTGTGCCAGCTCCCGCGTAGGCGCGCAGATGATACCAATAGGCCCATCATCCTTAGCAAGCTCAGGCTGGTCCATTATGTGCACAAGCATAGGCCACACAAATGCCATAGTTTTACCAGAGCCTGCAAATCAATACGAGCAAGATTGAGGAATATCATAGAATGAAGGGAAAAAAAGAATGAAAGGAAGGAACACTGAAATACCTGTCTTGGCAAGCCCGATGAGGTCTCTTCCAGAAAGAATGGCTGGTATGGCCTGCTTTTGTATGGGAGTGGGTTCCTCGAACTGCTGGCGTGCTATTTCCTTCATAGTGAGTTGATCAAATGGCACAAAGTGTTCAAAACCCTTGGCGGGCCGTGGTACGCCCTCACCAGAAACCTTGATATCTTATTATAGAGAGCAGAGAGAGCAGAGACTGTCAGCGATGGCAATCCATTTCATTCACAGTACAACAAACAATCTCGTCGCATCGTAGAATGGGTGGGGTGGTGTCAAACCGTATATTCTTCTGTATTCTGCGACTTCATCCTCCGACATAGCACTGACATCAGGATGCTGCACATAAAACATCTTTCTGAAAGGGGAATATTTAATTTTGCTGTGGTCCACAGGTGGCAGTGGATCTATTGATCTCTTTCGCTCCACCGAAGGGTTGTCATCAGAATCGTAGCTTTGTTGTGTGCCCACCAATGTGTCAGTTCTTCAACATCATTCGAACAAGAGAAAGAAGGGAAGAATATCAGAGGGAAACTCACTCTAAGTCGTCATCCTCTTGCTCGTTGGCTTCACGCTCTTTCTCTTTCTCTTCCATATGTTTCAAGAATTCGAGCATGGGATCTTCATCTTCGAACTCAGCCCTTACAGCCTAGGCCCAGGGTTAGGGCACAAATTACCACCAAAATCAATTACAGCATTATCAGTACCTTTTTAGTGCCAGAGGAATCGCTTGTCTCTTTCTTCACGGTCTCGTGAATGCCCACCATGAATGCATCGAGAGGGTCTTCATCAGCATCCACCTGTGGGGGTGGTTGCGCAGGCTCTTCGTCATCTTGAAGGAGGAGGTGTGGTGGAGGTCTTTTCTTTGCTTCATCAACTTTTTGCTTCTTCTGTCCACCGAATGAAAAGCCAGAGAATCCAACGCCCCTCTTCATCTCTCTCTCTCCTTCTCTCCTCTTTCTCTTTCTTTCCTTTTTTTTTTTGAACTTTTTCTCTTTTTCTTCCTCGAGGAGAGTGTGAGCACAATTTCTGCAGTAAACACCCTTTTTCTTTTTCTTTCTTTCTTTCTTTGTCGAACAACTCAGTCCTGTTGTTGGCCTCTCATCAACCTAAATGGAGTGCCCCTCTTATGAGCTCATCATCAATCAAACTTCCAGTGACTTCCATCATCTACACTTGGGGCCAAATGCAGCATGCTCACTGGTATTCGAGAACGGGTTTCTATGTCTTTCCATCTTTTCCTCACTCGATTTTGTTGATTTGGTAGCCTGTGCGAGTGTGTGTCGCAGTTTCAACATTCTATCTGGAGATGCAAGCCTTTGGATTAAATTACTTGAACGAAAGCCTTCCTGGTTTCAAGAATGGGAAAGTGGAATCAAGAAAGTTGAGAGTGCACGCACCTATTACAGAAAGCAGATGCAATTTTATCTGGCATGGCTCCATGAAGTAACCAAAAGAGATGGAGGGCATTGTTTCATTTCTTCTTGTGTCTTGCCTTCATACGAAGCTTCTAAACTGCAGCAAATGAGTGCCTTCTACACAATAGGCTCCTCCCACAGCGAAATTACAGTGCGAAAGCTGTTCAAGCCTGTGGCCAGTACCAGCAGCAAGATGTCGCACGAATGTCCTGATGGAGATAGAGGACCTGTTTTGGCCTTCACTCCTTCGCTTGTTCCTCAGCACCGCATCGACACGGATGCCCTTGTTGACTTGGGTAATGGCCTGGCGGCTGTATGCGTGAGGACCAACTTGCTCTTCTTCATGGACACATGGTTACCCCCACCGACGCAATTCATCACCTCTTCTTCGAAGACCAGCCATGCACAGGCCCAGAGGGTGAGCCTCGATGGTAGCTCGCAGCCGTCTTTCCTCTTTCAAAGGCTTCTCACCTCCTCACGTGAAGAGCTCGAGCAGCCGCCCCGTTCCCTCCATGTACTTTCCACTTATTCTTCTCTCGTTATACACCTTCTTTTTCTAGATTATAAAACTTGCCCAATCCACCCCAATACCATGCTCCTCTCTTTGGCTCTTTTATGGAATATATTATATGTATTGTATTATTCATGTTTGCTGGACAGCACTTGAAGGAAATGGGTGAAGGCCTGCATGTCTTGGATTTACGCTGTTCCTTCCTCAAGCACATTCCTAGCGGCTACTTTGCCACGTTGAGCAACATCACTGCACTCTACCTGGCGAACAACTCCTTTGCCAGTTTGCCACTGGACATTCTCAACTTGAAACAGGTTTCCTAATACCCATATAGAAATCATACAAGTAAAGTAAATTGGTGGCGCCACACATTTATTGCAACAATTGTAAACTATATATATGTGAAGCTGCAACTGCTTGACCTGGCAGACAATCATATAACTGAAATCCCCCATGAGATCGGCCACATGACAAGCCTCAAGTACCTGAGGCTAAGTAGAAATCCTTTATCTAATGCCATCTTGCCTGAAAGGTAAGTAAACCCATACAAAACATTTAACTGTTGATAACCCTCTTCTTATTCTTATTATTACTCTAAAGTTTGGGAAATCTAACTCAACTGGAAATGCTGCGGCTCTTTCAGACAGATATAACACAGCTTCCTTCATCAGTCACGAGGTTGCGCAATCTTGTTGAGCTCGACTTCGGCGAATGTAAGGTGGGACACCCTCTCCCACCCAAAACAAACAATCAAAAGAAAGTTCTTTACTTCACCTTTCTGCTGTAATGACTATACGCAGCTTGAAAGGGTGTTTTTCATTGAGCAAAACCAGAATTATTTCTCATGTGTGGTAGATATCAGAAGTGGCAGAGGGAATTTCAAACTTTAGTAGGCTGCGCATACTACGCATGGAAATGAACAATGTGAAAAAAATTCCTGGCTCTTTCACTAAGCTCACTGGCTTAAGGGAGTTTCAGTATCGGGATAATCCACTTGACTTTGAGAGCGAGCAGATAGCTCTGCGCATTACCTCCGCTCTCCCAGTTAATAGAGCAGAGAGGGATAATGAGCAAGAGTGTAATAATAATAGACAAGGCGGACAACGTGTTGGTAAAATACCTCTTCCCCCAGAACGCCCAATCAAATATAACCATTTCTTAACAACAGGAGATCAAACAGCAGCATCTATTGAAGATAATTTCAAGATCGCTTTTCGTGTGTATGACTTGGAATCGGGAGATTGTCTTGCAAACTTTGGTGGACATGATGGTTTATTGTCATTTATCAAAATGCCTGCCCCTTCGCCTTACATTGTCACACACGGAATTGACCCTGGAGATAATGAATGCTCACCTACTGCAAACAAGTGTGTGAAAATTTGGAAGGTCACTGCAAACAACAGAAGTAAACCCACCAGGGTGAAAGTGGAATTGGAAAGAATCTTAGAATGGGAGAAGAGGAAAATAATGCGCATTGGTGGACTATATGCGATTAATCACAAATTTCTAGCCATATGCAATGACAATTGCGGACTATCAATTTACAATGTGAAGAAAGATGATTTGGTCCATGTGAATCTTTCATCCCCCACTTCGTTGATGGATTATTCCCCTATTATTGACCCTGTAGAGTTTGCAGCTATAGGAAAATATCTGATTATTTCGTCAACTGCCCTAAAGCTGATTCAAGTACTTGTCATCTAGTATGCCCAATATTGTACCTTCTTTTGATGTGGAATCTCACAAATAGGTATGGGATTGGAAATTGGGCAAACATATCTCACAAACAGAAGTAAAGCATGACGGCTTCCTTTCTCTGAGGGACAGCAATCAAAAATTGTAACAATTCCCTCACCAGCTACTTCCGAGTTCAATTTAAAATGCAAATTGTAATTCCTCCTTTAATCTGATATTTGGCCTAATAATGCTCCTTATTTTCTCTATGAGGGTTGCAACATGGCACAAGAGCACAGTGCAGATATGGGATCTGCTCACCGAGTCTAGAACAGGGCGTTTAGTTGACAAGGTGCAGTGTAATGAATCTATTTCATGTGCTGCCCAGCTCAATGACCTTTTGTTTCTAGGAGGGAACAAAGGTATGTGATTGCCTCCTTCATATTTAAATGGCTGGAAAACACTCATTTTACATCATATGCTCGCTTCGTGTAATTCAATCTTTTTAAAATATTCTATTTTTCTGACCATTTTACTGCATGTTTTTCAGGCTTGATGGTGTGGAATATGACGACTGGCCATGTTACTCAAGTTCTTGTACCGGAGTTTAGTGTGGCCAACTGTAGTCCAGATTGTTCTTCGTTGCTTGTTGCTAACCACAGCATCATTGCTGTCTCTCAGCAATTAGAGACTCTTGTTGTGTTTAGAGAGGGAAGAGAGATAGAGTTAATAGAATCAGTAAAAGACGCTACCACTGAGAGCCCACAATATGGTGATCACAGTCAAGAGGAAATAGAAGATGTGCTCAAAGAGGAGCAAACTGTACCAGGTTTAAATACGCTTTGTTGTCTTTATGTGATATTGTTGTAAAGTAATTGATTAGTATGCACAGACCAGATTCAGTGGCAGAGGTGCAGTTTCGACAGCGGAAGGCCGGGTCAGGCGAATGAATTCTATGTATCATGTTTCACCTGCTATCCTCTCTATTTTTATTCTCAACCGCATTCGCAAGCTCCGCCACTTTGCTTGTATTGTGTTACCCACTGTCACAAAGGTACAGCCCTTTTGATCAAATTGTCATATGCCTTACTGCTCACTATTTCTGCACCTAAAATCGTTAAGGTCATGTACTCCGTTATTTTGCTGGTAGGCCTAGTTCTAGCAGCGGCATACCTTCGTCACGACACCATTGCCCCTGTGGCCTGCGTAAGCATTGTTTGCCGTAAGTTGCTCACTCAATATAACGTTAAAATTTTTTTTACATAATGTTTCATATGTATTAATTAAACAGTGAAGCGGTCACTAGAAAACTAGTGCGGATTGAAAACAAGCAGTGTTCCGCAGAACAGGTTGGAAAAATGGAAGTTCTTCAGGTACAGGATCCTGTTGACTCTTGATCAATTGTGGTTCAAGCAATAGAAACGTAGTCACCCAAATCCAAGATAGCAAAAATTGATTCGCTCTTTCTATGACAGGACGTCTTCAAGTGTTCCTCCTGCCCCAGCTATTCAGAAAATGACTACATTTGTGCCTATTGTGCTGCTACTCATCATAAGAACCACCAACTAGAAGGTAGGCTTATTATTTACAACTCCTAAGGATACCAGCGCATACTTCATTGAAGAGAAATTTTAAGGAATATTACTTTATTTCTCCTTTCTGTAAGGGCCCACTACAGGCATGTCTATGTGCTCCTGTAACACTATTAATCACCTTTGCCTGTACAGGACAGCCTCTCCTTTAAACATAAATATTGCTAGCTAGAGTAACACTGAATGTTATTGTATCCTTTGTTATATACAAGGAGTGAAGAAGAGTTACAGAGAAAGCTCGAACAACAAAGAGAATGGGAAGAAACAATTTCTGCAACAGCAGCGCGAGAGCTCTTAGCCGGTATCAGTTCTAATCTGTTCAATTGGTCTTATCAAAAGACTTGTGAGCTAACACGATTGTTAACATCAGGGAACGCGCCATTTGCTGAATATGATGAAAAGGTTTCCCCTCTTATAGCTAAATGGCTTTCATCCAGCGATTACCGTAAGTCCGAGAGAGAGAGAGAGAGAGAGAGAGAATTTTACAACTAATTAACTGTTTTATCTGATTAGTACATGGTGATAGGGAGAGTCCCATGGTGCCTGTCATTGTGAGCAAGCTTGAGATGCATGTCAGCATGCAAACAAACGGTGAGATGACTGTAAGGTTGGTCCCATCACTTCGTTTTATGGTAACTGAGATTACTTTCAACAACAATTAATTGCTTACTTTCGACTGTTCATAATTTGGCAGCCTTGGCCATAACGATGAGCTATCAAATTTAATCGACGAGCTTCCGCCGGGGATCGCCTACTGTGTTATCGAGCCAACTCGATCAGTAGCCACAGCCACCCTTGCCGATCTAGACAGCGAGCAGTGGGCCCAAGCACAGGAGGATCACTGGGTACACTGTGAGAACTGCGGATCTCACGACCTCGAACTCTTTCTTCACAACACCGCCACCAGCGTCAGCACCGCTGGTGGTACACATGCCTTGCTTTGCCGTTCGTGTGGCTTTCTTGGACCACAACACTACGTGCCTGACCGGGTGAAGAGGAGGCTGCTCGTACTCTCGCACGCTCCTCATTTCGTGTTGCTCTCGTAGCTCATTCTCTAAATAAATCCTTGTGTGCCGCCCAAACAAAGGGAAATAATTTTTTTGTAGAGGGGGGGGGGTGGCAAATGATGAGAGATCTGCAACGAAGAGGATTCAGCAGGAACAGTGCAAAGAAAAGTTGGGTTCCTAAATTTGATTCTGCAAACGTGCATTTGTGGATCATTGGTGCTTGCATTCTCATTTTGACGGCCTACTTCTTGATTAAAGCAGTCCACAGCAACAATACAGGAGCAGAACAAATTGATGAAGTAAACACTTTAATCGAAAGGCACAAAGATGAGTCATTCAGGCTGTTTTGTGCACCACCCCCGCCGCTCTGCGATCACAAAAACTTGATACAGAATCACTTTGTCACCGAACCCCACACTCACTATTGGAGGCACATTCAGCAACAAAGAGTTATGGATGACTATATTGTTGATGAAGTGCCATACTGCATTGACTATTGGGGTGGAAATGGGATGAAACATGGAGCAAGAGAGCACAACAACCACAGAATGTATGCGTACCATCAGGTAGAGACAACCTTTCTCTCTAAGATCGACTTTGCAAAGGTCATAAATCACTTTCAAGCAGAGAAGAACCTCCCCTCTCTAATGGAGCACGAAGAAGGTAGATTTGAGAAATGGAAATGGTTTTGGGCTTACCATGGGGACCGATGGATGAGTAACACGTCAACTTTTTGGAATCCTAGTGAAGAAAATCCGTATGTCATAGGCGTGGCCAATGCAGTGGTGACTGAAGAGGGCCTCGTCTACACGTGCAGCAACCGCTACGCGCTGCTGCCCATGAGCATAAGCGTCCCCTTCACTCGCTTCTACCCCTGCCAGGGTAGAGCATTCTTTGAAAATAAGATTAATTTTGAGGACGAACAGGCCTCCTCCTCCTCCTCCTTGTGGCAGCACCTTCAGAAAGAAGTGGAGGGCAGCCCCAAGTATGACAAGGTCTTTTCCATTGCGCAGGCTCCAACAGCAGCAGCAGCAGCAACGAGAAGACGTGAAGCGGCAGGTTTATCACCATAGTACTATTATTTATTGCATTGCCATCTCCTCTCTTACGCGTGCACTCACCGTTGTGTACATTGTGGTTGAGCCGTTTTGCAGGTGGTGCAGGTGATGCGGCTCTGCTGATTGAAGAGCTGCCCCGCATTGCCCCCTTTCTACGAGCCATCACTCAACAGGTCTTGTGGCGTTTTCACTTCTGCATACATGTGGAGACCAAACGTTTTGTTTCGTTTGGGAGCTTAACAATTTTTTGTTCATCAGGCTGATATGAAAGTGCATGTTTCAAAGAAGGAACCACACCTTATGGATATTCTTGGCTTACTGGGGGTGAAAAGAGACAACATCCTTGATGGCCAAGTACATGCCAAATCATTATATGTTCCTGCCATGTGTACGTTTAATATACCCAAGATAGTTTTTACCTTTAAGCAAAGCAGTATTGCTAATGTGATAATGTGGCTTTCGAACATAATAATATATATTAATTTGAGTACTATAATGTATCTTAGCTGGCTGTGAATCCCCGAATGTGTTCCATTTGAGACTTTTCAGCCACGCTATTCAAAGCAGATTGCAACAACTTGAACTACTTGGGCATGGTACCATACATCACCACCACCGTCAATCTCATTCGTATCTTTCTTCGTTTCCTTTGCAAACACACACACACACACACAATTTAAAACATTGAGCGGTCTCTGCATTCGTATTTCAGGTTACAAGCAAAGAGTGATTCTCTTCGTGGCAGATGAAGAAAATTTAGAGAATTCCAAAGAAATTTATAGAAAGCTCAAGGATGCCTTTCCTCAGGAGCAAGTAGTGCTCTACCCTTACCGTAACGCCGCTCCCTCTGCGGCAGCTGGCACGAAGGCGACGAAGAACTCAACTGTGGACGATTTGATGTTATTTCATGCCGCCAAAATAGTGATAGGCCCACAGGACAGCAGGCATTTGGCCAACATCGTTGCCTGCCGCAAGGATACTATGATGGTTCAGATTTTCCCCAACACACTGGAACTACGGCCAACATATTTATCACTGGCTTCTTCCTTAGAGATCAGAAACTACGTCTTCTGTGCATCAGCAGCAGCATCAGCAGCAGCAGCAGAGGAGATAGTTAGCATTGTTGACCAATTGTTGTTACTACTACGACAACTACACATGCACACGCAATGAAAGAGAAAAACCATTTTTATTTATTTATTTATTTATTAAATTAAAGAAAAGGAAAACTGCTTTCGTCCGAAGCCTTCGAAAAATTCTAGGCAAATTCCTGGAAGGTAAGTGAACTGGAAACAAACCACCAGCCCTTGAATTCTTAATCTTCCAATCTTCACGCCACCACCCAACGCATGTCACAGATGTCCGCACGTGGGAGGGGCAGAGGTCGCGGCGCTGCAGCTCCACCAGCTGGTGTCCAGCCAGAGGACCTTATTGCCCTCGGATCTGCCGCTACACGTACGCGCAGGGGCGAGGCCCCCGCGCAGCGAGTGGGCACCATTCCAACCCCATCTCAGGTAACAACCCGTATCACTTTTTGATTCGATGAACTTCTTTGGTTCTTATTGAGTGTGGTGGCAGCTCCAGCAACGGCCTGCAGCAGCAGATCCAGGACGCCGTCTCACGCCCACAATGCAAGTGCCCCCCCGCCCTTCTGGCAAGCTGGAAGAAGCTGCAAGCCACAGAAGCAGAGTAAATATAAAAATTCCTCAAAAGAAGCGGCACAGTTTTGCTGACAGGCATATTTAAACCTTTGTTTTTTTATTTCTGTGCTCTCTGAACTCGAGTTCACAAACGGCGTTCCTGAAGGTAAGTCTTTCAGACAAACCTATCTGGTTTCAGTAGAAAAGAGAGTGCACAGCATGCCCTAAGTGTGGCATCCCCGCGCTATGTGCAATTATTTGATCTGCCCTCTCTTTGGTTCTTGTAGACTTTGCAGATCAGATAGTGGAGCTGGATAACAAAGGTGACGTGGAAGCTATAGTTGCACAGATTAGCGATGCGCTTTTGTTCTTACGGAGTACTGCGGCAGATCCAGACCGTAACAGCTTCCTGCAGCTTCTTCTTCTCACCAAAAGCCGCCCCTCTGTCTTTGGAGTGAGCCGCCTGTTTGATGTAATCCTATTCTTTTATCCTCACTGCATATGAAAAACATTATCTAAGATAGCCCGCTAATATGGTTATATGACGTTATGCACAAAAGCTTTTGCTCAGCTTCCTGAAGAAGGAAATGCTTCATACATTCAAGCGTAATAATACTGTACCCCTGCTGGCATGTCATATCATCTATTCTACCTACCGCGCTCAACCAGAATGGCCTGTTGAGCTTGTACAGGTTTGTAGCTCCAATCATGTGTGGGTGTGATTTTTATTCATTGATATTTGTTATTCGACTCCTCATTACCGCTTTCCGTTGTTCGCATAGGCCTATTTGGAAGATGCGATCGGAGACCGGGTATGGGTGGACGACGACCAAATAAAGGACTTTGTAGCTAACATATTGACAGCCTTTCCTGGCACCTTGCCTACATCAGATATTACTAGCCCACCGCACACAATGTATGTATCTCACATTGGTCATTAAAATGAATTGTGTTACTGTAAAAAGACATTTACATTTTGTTTGTTTGTTCGCATAGCCAAAGTGAAGAAGGTATGGAAGGAACTGCTACAACCAAGACAGAGGAATCTGAACAAACAACAGGCATATTTTACCTATATCTGCTCTTTCTTTGCTCTTTCTTTCTGTTTCTGCTAATATATTTTGAATCTGTGAATTTCAATTCTCCTGGAGCAGAGAGTCGTGAAACAAAGCAACAGCATGCGGATAGGGTGTGGAATAGATTTCCAAACCCCGAGGTGAGGGAGCGGGTGCATGTACACACGATAGAGTTTCTTCACTACCACCTGCAACATGCTCATCCAGATAATCCGCGAAATTTAATCAAGCTGTTCACGGCCACTTCTGGTTTCAAAGAAGCACGCCTGCTTGCCTCACATCACCTTGAAGGCAATCCCTCCCCCTTTAAAATATTAGTGCTGGATCCTGTTTTTGATGGAACTATCCGCTGATAAATTCATTTGATTGATAGAATGGCTGTCAAACCCTTCTGCCCTGCGCTTTGCCAAAGAGCTTTTAACTCACATTGCACACCATTGCAATACCTCCACAGAAGAAGACAGTGTAAGGCATTTTTCCTGAGCAGTACTCTCATCTAATTTCTAATTGTCTTAATCATATTTAGCTCACGCTTGCCAACATAATGAAGATTAAGCTAAAGACTCCACATTTCTCTAACCTTCTTGAAGCCATTACACGGATTCTTCAGAACAATAAGGATTACCCTGCTAAAGGTAAGACATGTGAGACAGATATGATATGCGATGATTCCGCTGACCGCTATCTTGAAATGCTAGCTTTGAAGTATTTTATGGACACAGAAATGATGCCACAAAAGAGCTCGCCGTACATGAAGGTTTTAGGCATCATTTTCAACGCCATGAAGGGTAAGATTGTTTCAGTGCCTCGGAATTGCTCCTTTATTAACTGCTTGGGGGGGGGGCACCAGAAATGGGCATGGATGTGGAATCAGAGTTGGCCTTTATTTTTCAGGAGCTGGCAGCCAACGAAGATGCGGCAGTACTGCGCGATCGGCTCGGACGTATGATCCGCTCAGCTGGATGGCAACTAAACGTTGTGCCCTTTTGCCAGGAGCTTATGCAAGACCGTGCAGAAATGTTCTCTCAGGTTTACACCGCCAAATCAAATGCTTAACTGTTTTAACACAGAACAAATGACACAGTATGACAAAAACCATATAAAATGCTCACTCATTCTCTCTTCTCTCTGTGGTGTGTGGTGGTGGGGTTGCTAGGATTTGGCAGTAAGGCATCGTTGGATCACCAATTTGGTTCATTTGATAACATATGCTGGACCACTGGCATTGTCCACAATACTTGCAGCATCACAACCAGATTCTTCAGTGATGAAACAATTCCGCTACCAAATCGCCAAAGTTTATGTACGCTTACCACTAATGCAATTTGGATTATTGTGACTTATATTTTCACTCTTGATAAATGGCTGTATAGGAGGAAGCTATGGGGTGGTGCCACGTGGGTATAGTAAAGTACTTGGCGAATATATCTCCATCTGAGTACAGTGCAATTATGAGACGCCTTCTCCACCTCGATCCTTTGCCTACCTATCTTGACCCTGAGGTAAGTAACTCAAGTCGAGTTACAAATAAATCGAAACTACCTACTTTTTCTCCCCATGTAGATGTTAGAAGATTCGGATAAATATGAGAGTGTGTTTGGTCCTCTGCGAGGTATTCCTGCTACAGAGGACACTGTGACGCTTATTACAGTCATCCACCTAACTGGCCGGCCTTTGTACAATTCTGATGCTCTTGATATTGTTGGTATGTGTGTATGTGTATGTGTGTGTGTGTGAGAGAGAGAGAGAGAGAGAGAGCAGAGAGCAGAGAGACTGACGTTTCTTATGTCGCAGGTAAGGTGGTGAGGCGGGCAGTAGCTAGTGGAGACGCACGTGCGTTGCGTATCCAAAATGCACAGTTGATTGAAGCTATTCTAAAGCTCACATTATATAATCCGCCACCGCTCCTACCTGACCCCTCTCTCGCGCCTCTGCCCGTTGCTGTTGCACCCGCCTATTGGTACCAGGAACAAAGCTCTTCTATTATATAATACTTTTCTTATGCATGGCTGCCGTTTTCTCGTGTGGCGCAGGGACGCGTTACTGACGCTTGTGCTGATGGCAGCCTTCAACCCGCACCCATTAGGCCATACTTTGTGGCAGGGCCTTCCTACAGCGCGCACGCTCATGGAAATGCTTGTGACGCGCATCTATAACTTTCCTCCTATCCTGCCCATGCCTCCACCAAATCACATGCTCACCCCACAAGATATTCTTGTAATTTTCCTTTTACAAATGAGTCATAATAAGTCATAGTACTCGGATTGACTTACTATTTGAAATTCTTACAGGCTCAAGAGATGCAGATTGTAAAGAGAGAGCGGGATCACATTCTTAGTCTTGAAAATAATATAGAAAGAGGTGAAGCCTAACCACAAGTTTGGTTACAATAGAAATCTTTTTATATAACGATTGTACCATTTATGTTATGCTGCACGCTACAGCTGCCCGTGCAGCAGCAGGAGAAAACATAGACTTGGTCAACATTCATGTGACAGAGAGCACATCTCAGCTGCTACACCAGCTCATGCTCTACGACCCTGCTGGCATTGGTAATACAGTCCTTCTTTTCTTTTCCTTCATGTCACATGTGCCATCTCACCTACTTTGTATGCTGTGCAGCACGTCGCCCGCCTGCAGCTTTAGTAGAACAGCTACAAGCACTTGATGCTCAGTTTCACATAGGCCATAGGCTGCGTTCAAGCCGTGATCCTGGTTAGTAGGAGAAATGCAAATGTGAAGAAAACCCTTATTTCTCAGTCCATATTTTTGCGCCAATAGACTTTTTGTCAGAAATCATGGCCCGCCAAGGTGCAGCTTCATCAATGCGCTGGCTGGGTCCCCTTCTCGCAGATGAACCAGATGCTCTTGATGTTTTGCCCGCTTCATGCCTGTGTGAATTATTAACGTATGCTAACCGCCAGTCTGCTCTCACTGTCAACTTGAGCATAGGTATTGGTTTCTCTAGAAATGGCTAGCCATTTAATTGGTTTATCATTTGCGTGGCATTTCCTAATTCTATTTTTTTCACATACTCCTTATACATCACCAGGGCATCAGTCTTTGTTAGCGCCTCTATTGCCACGCCTTGTTTTGAGGCTGCTGGGTTATATACGGCATCCTGCCCATGCACAACACATATATACGCATTTTCTCTCTCTGCTCGCCCAACCGTAAGCTCAACTCAATTTAAAACTTACTACATAAACACTGGTGCCATAGTTCACTAACGGAAAATCTTTTAAACACAGAAAGAAAAAGGATAGAGAAACAGGCAAGAGAGCTTTGTCAATGCTAGTGCTGTCCGTATGGGAGGGAGATCAGAGTGGACAGCAAGAGCTCAGTGCCGACAGGTTACGTGAAAAGGTAAACGTAGTAGAGTGCCTTTTATCAAAATACTTCCAAGTTTTTCACTGATCTGCATTTCTTAACCAGGAACTTGTCTGGAAAAATTATGAGTGGGTAAATTTGCTTGCAAGCGGAAAGGTGTCCCATCCGTGGGATATTTTGCAACGCCATTTTCTGCGCGCACTTCACTACGAGACTGATCCGACAGCGCTTCATGCATACCTCACATATATGCTCACCCACCAGGCAGCCACAAACATATGTTCTCTCGCCTTCGTATGCGCTCGCTTCCCCCCTCTCCTTGGATCAAGTCTCCTACTAATGCTACATCTCTCTTTCTACTCTTAGGAACTGGCGAGCATAATTGAACGGCGCAAGTTTGTGGTACGGCAGCTGCTTAAGAATGTTGATATCTATGAGTTGTTTGTGGATATTTTTTTTCAAGCTATGCGTGACCTTGCGAGCACCACTACGACCACTCAACAGCATCTGGCACGGGCGATCAAGGAGGGTGCTGTTAACCTCGTGGGATTCACTCCTCCCCTGGGGTACAAAGCAAACATTGATAATCTCAGAGCACAAGGTGAGATTTCACCCCACCATCAAAGTTCAATTTTTCTTTCTTTCTCAGCACAAAATGGTCTGCATACAGTGCTGCATGGAATCCAGCAGAAAGCCGCTACAAAAAGGGAAGAGAAGATGCAGGAGCGACAAGCTCTATCCCTTATATATACCAGTACAGACTCACAAGAAGTTGAAGCAGCCCTGTCATATCTCAGCACTCCCCTCTTTCTCTCACTATTGGAACAACCATTTGGTCTGCCGCGCAATACCCTTGCCATGATTCTGGATCGCCTGTCCTTGCGTTTTTCTTCCTCCGCCACTTCCTGTGAGTTATCAGCTTCAGTCAGAAAGGCTATATCCAACAGTTTAGATTATCTATCAGCTATGGGCTTACAACCGCCTGAAGCAAATTTTCTACAGTTTGTGCAATACAAGCCCCAGCCACAGATGGTGTCATCAGCTAGAGCCAAGCCAACAACAATTGAACTCATGGAGGAAGAAGTATACGAAGATGTGCAGGAAATAGAAGACACATTTGATACTCGCGACACAATTCCTTCAGAGCAAATAGAAAAAGAAATTAGAAGGGTCATTGAAGAAGGGGGACATTATAGGTATATATTGAGAATGTTTGCAGGCGGTTCAAACAAAAAATGGGCAGTAAGTGCAGACGTGCTGAAGGTCTTATCGCTCCTCACATCCAGCGACGTACAGTTTCTACAAATTTTTTGCAGCCATTCCGAGCGCGCCACAACTCTTCTCTCTTCCATTTTCACAACCACTTTCAAGGAAACAGAACTGCAAAAGCTACTCCTCTCCGTGTTGCAAGATGTTGTTCGTCAGTCCCCTGCAGTATCTGCGTTAACGGCCCTTTGTCAGCACTATATCTCCCTCTTGCGTGTGCCCGCCGAAGAGGTCAGGTATAAAGGAACTGCAAACCTTTATACAGCACAGGAACCTGTCGAAGAAGCAATGGAGAAGTATATTGTAGGCCAACTTGTTCAGCAAGGTAAGATTCTTTGCTGTCACTTTGTTCTCTATTTTGTTAAAACTCAATTCCTGTAACAGGCAGTGATATGAGAAAGGTAGTAGATGAGCTGGTCTGCAAAATGGACAGTGAAGCTGAAATCGGCCTCAGAGGTCTCTTAGTCGATTGGCTAGCTGTGTTAGATCCAGGTGACTTTTTTCTCTGACATTAGGAAGTTTGATTATACGATACGTCGCATTGACTAACAAAAACAGCATAGATCTCTCTCACAAGAATCTTAGGCAGAAAGTGCTGTGGAGTGCTGCTGTGGACGAACCATATCTTCTCTCGGTAGCACTTCACTTCGCCTCATGGGTTGCGTTACGCGCCTGCACTGTAAATCTGCTTCTGGAACAGCAACACACTGTCAACAGTCAAGTGCCACGCGAGTGTCCCTCTGCTGCTTTGGATTTTGTTTGGGCGTATCTACACCATCCGCGCGCATGGACCACGAATGCTGACCGACCCCACTTAGCCCAGTCACAGCCCCAGCATTTGCTCTCCACTCAACTTTTTACATTCACTCCTGCTGTAGTGCCGGTGAGTTGGAGAGCAGAGAGATTTTGGTGCTCGATAAGCATGTCCACTGCTATAATCTATTGGTGATTGAACAAAACTATGGTGCAGGTGGTGTTGCATTTCATCTTGAGCGAGGCAGCCAAAGCTGGAGAAAGAGCTGGGGAGCGCTTACTAAGATCGCGGATGGGACTCGTTCTGAGTGTGGTGGCCCACCCAAGGGATAATCTGCACGCTGCCATACATTTCCTTCATTCATGTCCTCATCCGCCCACTCTGACCAATGCGCTTTTGCAACAGCTATACTTAGTAATAAGCCTCAACTCCTCGTTCTCATATTAAATGCTGGTGTAAAATGGGCAAGAGACTGCAGCTAACTACCATTTGCTTTTTTCATTTACAAAAGGCTTTTCCCACTCTTGTATCCCCACCCCTTACAGCTTCTTCTACCACACCAACAAACACCTTCTTATCACAAAGTCAGGTAATAATTAACAATTATGATTTACATTTGGTAATAATGTAGGCGGTGCACTTAGTATTTTTTCTACCAATTACTGAAATATGAGCGCAGTTGGACGCTGTGCTACACAGAGGCTTAAAGCAACTTGTTGAAGAAGACGTGGCCGTGGGCACTGGAGCATTTGTGCTACTCAGAAGGATCTCTGTGAGCCATGGTTTAAATCTCTGTTCTCAACTTTGGTACAATTGCTATGATTCATTAGAGTAATTGTTTTCTCTTGTTTTCATGGTACCACAGGGGCATTAGCTGTTCGGCACCTGGATGCTTTGGCTGCTCTTGTACAGGGAGTTGCAGGCTCGATTGCTAACATGTAAGCGAAACAATCTGTGCTAAGTGCACAACACTATTTACTTAATCAATCAAAAGAGTACACTCTTGTAACATGAATTATCAATCTTATCTAATAGAGGGCACCTCGGAGGTCACGTACAGCGGGTTTTGGTGCATGCAATCGCTCTGATGGATACACTGAGAACACACCTGCCTCACTGGTCTGCTAATGGGCTCAAAGCCATAGATACAATAATCGGCCCATGCTTTACCTCCCTTGCAACAGTAATCAATCATTCTCGCCATCCAAATTGATTCAAGAATCTCTTTCAACATTCTGAATATTGACGCTCACAGGTGTGGGCAAAGCATGGGGCACTCCAAGTGCTACACCCACTTCTGCCACGTCTCATCGACTTCCTTTGGCATTTAGCCTCAATAGCTCCACCCCAGCGCCTGCAGGCACTCATCACCCCGCCTCGCCTCAAATTCTTAAGGTAATCTTCCTTCAAGGCTTATGTAACCATACATATATCTTTTTCTCTCACACACTACAACTTTGCCCCATATAGAGAGGTACAACAACAGTATCCAGATTTAAAGAAGATAGGGAGCCTCCTTGAAATGATTGAAGAACGGGAGAAAGGCGGTTCTGTGCAGCAGCAACCAACTATTCCCTTGTCAGCAAGCGACATTGCAGAAACACGTGCAAGACTCAGGATACAAGGCGAGCAGCAAGAGGACGCCACTTCAGGTGTGTTGCATCACCCATGCATCCATACACTCACTACCTACCGCTGCTACTTTCAACTGCACATGCCACCGTAGTGTTCGTTGTAAGCTCATGTTATGTCCTTACGTTGTAACAACAACGACACACGAGCAGGAGGAGAAAGGAGGGACCGAGCACTGGAGACTCTAGGCGATCTGGAGGCAGTGAGCAGCCGTACCCCCGCTGTCGTGGAGCTCTTCCTCGAGGAGCTCCTCGCACTTCTCCGCTGCTCTCATGCGCCCGCCCGTGCAGCCGCCTATGCAATTCTGTTGCGCTACCTGCATCAGTTACCCCACCATGCTCAACGCATCATTCCCCTTTACCTCAGCTGCTTCCACGACCACAGGTAGGTTCACACATACACCACTGATTGATTCTGAGCGCCTTCTCTTGGAGTTTTTTTTTTTCGAAACTCATTGAACCACAACAATGCCTCTGCAGAGAGGATGTGCAGCGCGATGCGATCAAGTTTGCTCCTGAATTTTACCCCTTTGCATACCGTAAGAGAAGATCTCACTTCCCACCCCACCTACACGAGGAGTGTTGGCCCCTAAATTAACCATTTTTTTTTTCCTCTCCTCAACAGAGCACGGAGTGGGACTACTGCGCGAGTTGTTTTCGTTGGCGCAGGTATTGCCAGGCCTTGGCGCAGCCGCCCAGATCAAAGCAATTCTTCGCTCATCCTTGCAGGTCTCCTGAGGATCTACCACTACCACCACCATCAGATAATAGTTGTACTGTGGCGTGTGTGTGTGTGCCAATGGACTAAAGTTAGCTGTAAATACTGGAACACAGACAGAGATCTCAACAAGAACCCTTAAGGCTACGCCTCTGTTTATTTATTTATCAATAATGTTGCCTTTGGTCACAAACACAATGTACCACGCATGGATGATGCCGCCTATCCCAAACACTTTTAAAAGAAAAATAATTAATTAATACTAGATCTTGTGTTGCAAGTAAGAAGAGAGAGATCAGTACAGAAGATCCACAGCAGGATGTTGAGCAGCAAATGAATATCACAGCCTCTTTTCAAAAACACAACAAGAGGAGGCAAGAAGATCGCCAAAATCAGCAAGATTATGTCAACTGATTTGGGGGAAGATATCAGAAAAGAAGAAAAAATCAACCAAGATTATTATTATTATCATCTGCGAAGATCTGGGAGCGCTCACATGTGTCACTGAGAACTTCATCGGTGGTGCGCAGTGGCTCTAGCTTGATACCTTCCCCCATGTCGTTATCTTTCTCAGTAGTGGTGTGTGGGAGGCGGTTTGTTGTTGTCGTTGTCCAAACTGACAAGGCGCGTACCAGGTCATCATTGGGGCATCATCCCCGACACTGGGTTGTCCTAAATGACCGGCACCCGTTTCTATTTGGGCCCCGCACAACTCGTCCGTTTGATTTTGTGTGGATGGAAATCAACCGTTTGATTTTAAATGGTCCAGTGCAAATTCGGGACACGGATTGCAGTCGTGGTTTAAGGAGTTTGGTAATGCATAACAGGCCGCGGGTATGGTGTCTGGAAAAATCTCGGTGCCCCCTTTTGCGGAGATAGGACTTCCCCACAGCGGCCAATGCTTGTTTGCAGCCACCGTCGCGCATCTCTGGGGTGTGGCGTGTGTCTGCATGTGTGTCCCACTCAGCTGCCGTTCATCTGGTTTTCAGGCGACTGCAGCATTCAACTTGTCATGACACTTCTGGCACATGTGTGCTCGTACGCGAGAGTGTGCCGCTTTATTATTTCTATCAGACAAAAAGAAGAAACCAGCTCTCCAGAGGGTAGTTAAAATCTCTGCCAGTTCTGTTTCTTGCAATATACTTGCAGCTCAGCACACAAGAAAAAGTGGTAAAATGCTAGCCCTAATGAAGGATAAGGCAGAGGAAACTTTGATTGGCAGCAAGGTTGTTGATGGCCGCGCCAATTTTGTGCGACAAAGGTAAGCCCACGCTGCTTCAGGCAAGTCTCTTGATTGACCACGTCTCTGTTTCACAGTGATTCTGTGCAAGAGGGTCTCGTTATCGTTCAACCCCATGGGCTGAATCCAAAACTGAAAAGGATGCTTCTAAAAACTCACAGCCTGGCTATTTTTGTACGTTTATCCTTCTCTGTTGCCTCTAGATCTGCTAGTACTCATTCATTCTGTGTCCAATCCTTGCGAGTAGGGGCATAAATCAGGACAGATTTACAAGGAGTGGCCACTTGCGGATGTGATAGAAGTACAACAGCACAGCAATCGCCGTTGTTGCTTCGTCGTCACAGCGATAGTATGACCAACTCTCCTGAAAGAAAACGAAGAGACAGCATAGATAAGAAAATGAAATGCTGCCTGCACGATCCATCTTTGTATTGCCTAACATGATGTGTGGTCTGCTAATCATTAGGACCGAAAGATTAAAAAGTCTGGCAAAACCTCCTGCAAAAAACACAATCATGTCATAGAAACGAAAGATGAGACTGAGTGCTTCAAGTGGATTAGTGCTATTCGGTAAGTAGTACTGCTGTTTCATTCTTCATCATTGTTGACTCATATATTACTATGGACAGCAAATTTGTTGGTCTAGCTAGACAATCTCAAAACACTCAGCAAGATGATCTCTTTATTGCCCAAGATGATATGGGCCTCACTCTCAGCAGTAGTAATACTTTTACAGGAGATTCCAAACCAAAGAATAATGACCCAGAGCACCACAAGCCCTCTTCACGAAGGGGACGTTCATTTTCTGATCCTCACACCCCTACAAGATCGCGCAGAAAGGAAGATAACCAGAACAAAAAAGAAGAGAATGACCCGGCGTCAGACCCCGACATGTTCTGCTCCAGTGGCAGTCTCCTGCTTGACCTGGAGTGGAGTCAGGAAGATTCTCCTTCTGTGCATCTAAGCTGCGAATCAGAAACCATTCAGAGGAGACTTAACAAGAAAGACTCCACTCAGGACCTACCTACAGGGTTATCCAAGTCTGCAGTGGTATCGACAAATACTCTCTGCCCAATGAATGGTCCTTTTCAGCGGAGGAGATCTCGCTCAGTCAATGGCCCTCTTGATCCATCCTTACTTTCTTCAGCTTTGGCTGCTCAAAAGGAAGAAGACGAAGAAGAAGATTCTCTTTTTAATCCTTTTAGAGACAGCTCTTTTCCCACCAGGTAGGACCAAGTTAGACTTGAGTTTTCCATTTTTATTGCATTTGACTAAATCAACATCCAAAGGACCGTCGATCCTCTCAAGGGTTCATCTGAAGGAATTCAGGGCCAGTCTATTACAGTCTGTACCACTCCGCCACAAGTAACTTCTCCTTCCCCTTCAGAAGACCTCTCCAGGTTGGCCAGCAACCTAATGTACTGCTTTGATTTTTATATTGTTGAATGTCAGGGGGTGTGTGTGCTTAAGGAGATTGGTCTTGTCACCGGTACTGGCAGTGTGCCGGCGCCGTCCTTATCATCTTCGGACAGCAACTGGCAGCAAGGAGGATCTCACCTGGCAGACCTCGCGCGCATGTCTGCCCAAACAGATCTCACAAAGAAGGCTCTTCTACAAGGAGCCAATTCACTCCATGGCGTTGGGTAAGACCCACACACCAGATATATATTTATAAGTCTTCGAAGATATGAAACTTCTAACTGGTCTGGCTTGTCTTTATCATGCTTCGTGCATATAAATATATGTATATAGGTTCAGCATCGCATTCCACAGCTGGGGCGTCACAGCTCTAGCCTACGGGACGGCTTTTTGTGTGGGTAGTTCTGCATTCTGATTAGTCAGTCACCACTGTGTGTACAAAGAAAACGCCACCACACCTGTTGCATGTGTACAGCTCATTTGTCAAACAATCACCAAAATTTTGGCTTACAATTTGATAGTAAATAGTGAGATATATTCTGAATTCAGTGAAGGGATTGTTAAAATAAAAAGTGTCGTAAAACTTTTAAACAACAGTTTAAAATAAAAGATGACCCAAAGAGAGGTTTTCTTTTTATTTTCTTAGATATCAAATTATAAAAAATGATAGAAATAATAATAAAATGTTGAGCAAGATCGGTGCCCGACACACACAACACACAACACACAGACCAGTTGGAGGAGGGTTTTCAACTTTTCAGCGAAAGTGGAAGAGGGAAGAGACTGAGTTTTCCGCTACTTAGTTATACGTTGGTTCCAAGACACACACCTGCCTCCCCCCTCCCTTTTTTTTTAAGGGGGAGTATTACAGCACACCATTATTATTATTATTCTACTTCTCTTGTGTGCAGCCACAGCCCACACGTTGTGACACATCCCTGCAGAACAAAGGCCAGTTTGTTCTTTTGAATTTTTCTTCACGAGGTATATCATCTCAAAAACCTAACATGGTCATGAATTGTGTTGACACGTCTCTCTTTTCATTCCTTTTAACAGCGCATTGATTGATTTTGATAAATCAGAATGGAGGAAAATATTGATATGACTGCTAGCTTATGGGGGGACCTGCTAAAGGGATGCAAGGGCGACAAACAAAAGGCCCAACAAATGCTTAAAGGGATGAATAAACAGAATGAAGAGGAGAAGCAAAGGGAAAGGGATAGGAAAGTGCGTGAAGTGGAGGTCAACTTCCCAGATTTGCCCAAAGAGACCATTGCTAAGGTGCTCTCTGAAAATGAATGGGACGTGGAGAGGGCCATCCTGCCCCTTTTCGAGGCAGCAGAGAAAGAGAGGCAAATCGTCAAGCAAAAGGAATTGAAAGAGCATAACATGAAGAGAGAGCAAGAGGCGCTCCAAAGGAAGCAAGAAGCACAAAAGCAGGCCAAAACTTTTCTTTTACAGCTCTTCTCCAATGTACCTGAACAAAAGATCCAGAAGATGCTTGAAGACAACGAAGGTGACGTGGACATGACCACAGACCAGCTGCTTGCCCATATCAGAGAAGAAGACGAGAAAAAGCAAAAGAAAGAACAAGAAAAGAAAAAAGAAAGAGAAAGAGAAAGAGAAAGAAAACTTAAGGAAGAGCAAGAACAAAAGAGAAGACAAGAAGCTGAGAGGAAGCTCAAACTCGATACTCTCAAACAAAAGTACGTTTATCCATAGCTTTTGGTCAAAGCCCAAACCAGATTTAAGTAATAATCAATATCTCATTTTAGGTTTGCCGACTATTGTCCAGACATAGAGATTAAGGGAGTGCTCACCAAACACGACTGGGATGTCAAGGCTGCCAGCAGTGAACTGCTCAAGCTTATGGAAGATAGAAAGCTTACTCAACTCAAGCGCCTTTATGCTGTAAGTCTCATCTCTCCCCCCTCTCTCAAACTTCGGGCGTAGGCCTAAAACTACGCTACTATAGTGATCTAAAGAGTCTCCAATAGCCAAGTAGAACTTTATTTATTTATTTTGTTGACTATATTTTTGATTGATGCAAGTCTGTTGATGAAGTGGACATTAGAGAATGCTTATATGCCAATGACTGGAATCTGATTGAAACGATGAAGCAACTTCGAGATCTGCAGCGCAAGAGGAGGATGAAGGCAAAAGAAGATGAGCTAAATAGAGAACGTATGCGGCTGCAGCAGCTCGAAAAAGAAGCATTGGAAAAGGAAAAGGTGGGCACACCACAATCACTTTGCAATCCTTTCCTCTCTTTTGTTTAACAATGGGGACGTTACAACAGGAAGCGAAAGAAAGAGAGGAAAAGGAGAACAAACAGGAGCAAGCGGAAGAGAAACAGGAAGAGAAAGAAGAGAAAGAAGAGAAACAGGAGGAGAAAGAGGAGAAAGAAGAGAAAGAAGAGGAGCTTCAGGACGCGAAACAGCAGACGATTCCCGAACAGGAGCAGGAGCCTGCATCTTCGCCTGAGTCCGAGCCAGTGCTAGATCGTCAAGCTCAAGCTGAAGAAAAGAAGAAGGAAGTTGATAACCTTTTCATGTACAGATCAGCTATTATTGGCCAGGAACTGGACGACTTAATACAAGCACAACAAGCACTTGCCGAACAAGAGGCTGACCCCTATCACTTCATCAAGCAGGTATCCTTCTGGTGTGCATGCTTTTATTACTATTTTACAAACCTGTGTTTCTCATTTTCCAGGAACTGGAGGAGAAACTGAAGATTGGTCCAGACAATTTACCTGGTTTTCCTGGTATGGTGCCTTTGACTCCAAAGATTATCGATCAGGTGCACAATCGAGAAAGGCCTGCACCTGCTGTCGAACAATCTCAGTCTACCGAGGAACACAAGCTTAGAGAATCCCCTGTTGGCATCGAATTCACTGACAGTATGTTGACAATCCCTTCCCCTGAAAGGAAAAGGAAAATACGATGTATATACTTAAACATCTTTGTAATTCTTTCATTTTAGTGTCGATGGTATTAGAAGAGGGCGCAATGTACACTCTGACAGCCCAACCAGCGGCGATCGACATCAAGCAAGAAATAACTGTTGAATGGGACGCAGCAGAGGAGCCAACGACGTCTGACTGGATAGGTATGTACCTAGTGGGCAGCAAAAATAACGACTATGCAATGTGGAACTGGGTCACAAAGACGGGCACAAACAAGGTTGGTTTTTATCCCCTCAATCAACGCCATTACATTTGTCACACAAAATGATTCGCCCATCTTCCCCTCGTTTTTTTTTTGGGTCGAATAGGGCTCTGTCACATTCAAGGCACCTGCCTTTGGTGTGTATGAGTTCCGCTACTTCTCCGATCGCAAGTACCATGTAAAAGCTGTCAGCAATCAGATCAAAGTTGGGTAAGAGCCCATTTGGGGAAAATAGTCCTGGGTGTGATGAATTCGCGCCTTTAGGGCTTCTGGCTTACGTATCCGTCACTGTGTGTGTGGTGTAGGCCTGCGATCCACCTCCAGGCCAGCAGCAACGTAGAAGCTGGCACACTTAGTGTGCGCTTTACACAAAAGTCGGGCAATGTCTACACCAGCGCATGGGTGGGGCTCTACGACAGCGCTACCAGAGATAACAGTCAATACCGCACCTACGAATGGGTTACCAATGCTGTTGATAATACACTCAGGTTTAGGATGCCTAAGGCAGGCCACTGGGAGTTCCGCTACTTCCCTCAAAAGAGCTATATAGATGTGGCCAGGTGCAGCATCTCCGTTGCAGGTAATCCATCACTAAGGCCACATTGAGCCCAACCTTTCATTTGTGCACACGTAAAAGAGAGAGAGAGAGAGAGAGAGAGAGAGAGAGGTGATGTATGTTATATATATATTCACATTGGGATTACCAACGTCGGTGCATAGGAAATGACACCATGGCGCTTAGCCTCGTGGACGGCAAGATGGTGATCACGACCAACATAGTCACTGTAGAGCCGGCCTACGATAATGTCTGGGTGGGCATCTACAAGACCGAAGAGCAGGACAACCGCCAGTACAGAAAATACAAATATGTCCCTGCCGCCCAGGGCACCATCACCTTCAGGCAAACACCCCCCCCCGTGTCCCTTCGGCTTGTGTGTGTGTATGTTATGGCGGCCGCTAATGCTGCAACATTCAACAACAACACTCTCATCACAACAACAACAACAACAGGTCGTGTACCACCCCGGCCACATATGAGGCGCGCCTCTTCGCGAACAAGTCGCTCAGCGTTGTGTGCACAAGCAACGTCATCACAGTCGCCCAACCCACCACCACCACCACCACCACCTCCTCTTGAAGAAGAAGACAAACAAGACGAGGGGGGGGGGATGATCTTTCTTTTTCTTTCTTTTTTGCATTTTTATATATTTGTGGGCCACCACCACCAACAGTTGTGTACAGGAGTTATTTTTTTTTAATTTGATAAAATTGCCTGTTTAGTAAATCCAGTCAAATTCCAGGATTGCGTCGGACGGTACTTAATTAATTACTGGGGGGGGGGTGAGTGGAGAAGCAAAGAGCAAAGCAACAACACACACTTGTGGGGATAAAGTAAAGACATCTTGGTTATTCTAACAACGCAATAACAATCGCCTGTTGTTTGCTCTAAACCAGCCAAGAAAGATGGGAGCAGCTAGTGTAAAGGGTTTGGTGCTTATGGAGAGTGTTTTCCCCAGCGCTGAGGGCTACACAGTATTCGACGACCCCAAGATAAAGCAGCAGCTTGTGAAAGAGATGAAAAAGGGAACTATTAAGCCTCCCGCAGCCACAGACGAAGTGGATGTTGATGAAGACTTAGATTCTAAAGTCGATCAGATGGCGAAAGAGATTTGGCAGTATTACGATCCAAAAGCCACAGGCAGCATCAATAAGAAGGCTGCCCAGAAGTTCCTCAAGGACTGCTTCCAGTTGTACTCTTTGAGAAAAAGATGCAAAGCACCAAAAGAAGCCCTCGGCCCTGGTAAGCACTTCTCTCAGAGAACTTCCCCCCCCCCCAAAGTCGTTAATCTATCAATCAAAGCTTGAGTTTGATTTTTGTGCCGTGATGATAAATATTAATATTTTCATTGCCAGGTGTGAGCATGGATAAGGCACTGGAGGACGCCTATAGGTTGATCGATCCAAGTGGGACAGGGTTCGTCACAGAGAGGCAGTTTGTGGATTTCATCAACGAGTGCGACCTGGAGGAGATCGTGGGCTGCTTCACGGGCCAGACAGGGCCTCTGGATGTGCCCTCGCGGCTGCCATCTCACATGATGTTCGACCCATCTTCCCTGCCCAAGGACACTGGCGCCGTAAAGGTTGGCCAGATCAAATACCGAGACTACAACCAATCCCTGGAGTGAGCGAGATTGCATTGTTATATAGTTATTTCTGTAGTATTGGATGAGGGAAAGAAAGGAAGCAGTCCAACCTCAGTGGTACACCCTTGTGTTAATAGTAGTGTGAAGCAAGCAATACAAATCTCTCTTTATTCATCACTCAAGCTTTGTAGAAGAAGGCTCAACACAAAGGCAATATATATCCAAAGAAAGAAAGAAATTTGTTTCAATGAAAAATTAAGACAAGACCCATCCCATCCCAAAAGATGTCTTTCTTTGGTCCCTCCGCTTTACGTTTTTGTTTGTTTGTGTGTACATTTATATATATTTGATTATTATTATTATTTACAGAGCTTTGAGCCGTTTGATTTCTTCCTTGGTGTCGGCGGGCAGCTCCTCAAACTCGGATGAACGAGAGATGATCTCAAAGTGGTTGCAGATGAAGTTCACACAGGCAGCTCTGAGGGCGCCAGCAAAATAAAAGGAGGCCAGCTCCAGCAGTCCTATCGCATTCGAAATCTCCAGCCCATCAATCAGCCTATTCTCGCACAGGGCCACAAGGTCCTTGATATATGCGTGTGTGTAAAATTGAGCCACCGACCAACTTCTATAACAGCGCACACATAAAGGGGCAGAGATGTCTCTCACCTCCATCATGAACTCATTGGCAAGTACGAGCACGCTCTTGACGGTGTCCATGCAACCTTCGATGGCGGTGCTCCGAGATGTGTAAATGAACTCAAGTATATACATAAAATATCGTAAAGGCACCTAATAATATTGGCCAACAACATAAGACATACATTTAAATTAATATCTTAAAAACAGATAATGAATGTAGTGTTGTGAACAGCTGTTGGACATACCCCTTCTAGCACGATCCTATCTTTCTTGGTTTCTGTCATCCCGCTGCTGTATAATTTTATTATATAGACACACACACAAAGGAAGAGAGATGAGTTGAGAGTGGTGATGGCCTCCAGATACTCTAGTACCGCTTTTAAGAAGTGTAGAACAGAAGTAAGAGACCTGAACATGGAGCGAAAATAAGCACATCGGACCCAAAGAATAGCTTTGTGAACGTGGACTTCCTCATTTTCCAACACCTATGCGTAAGCAACACACACACACACACACACACAATATATATAAATTTATCTTCAACAGAGAAGAAACAGAAGCACTACTTACAAGGATGAGGTCGCAGAACTGGCGGTTTACCCAAAGGAAGGACATGTCATTCAACAAAGTGCCCTGTGCAAACACATCCCTACGCTCTATGGGCCTCTCTGCGTAAAATATTAAATACGTATGTTTAATACATTCACAAACAGAATAAAATGATTATATAATGAAGAGATTGTCGATCGAATTCAGAGAGAAGAGTGATATAGTACCTGTCTTCATTAGGAAGACGTTGTTATGTAAGCTGAAATCATGGTGGCCTCCCACCACAATGATAGAGTTATCTACCATAGTTGCCGTCAGGCCAGAGCGAGGCATCATCTCTCCACAGCACTCTTGTCCCACTTCTTGCCATGTGAGGCTCTCTGTCCCACAAACCATCAGACTTTGATTGGTACAGGGTAGAGCAGAGCAGAGAGCAGAGAGAGAGAGAGAGAGGTACCAGTATCGACAATGCAGATATCATCTCGCACAAAGTGAGCGCCCATGCCTCCAATAATTATTATTTTCTTTCCCATCACAACTGTTGCGTGCTCAGAGCGGGGAAGCACTTCGCCTCCCTTATATTAAGAAAATTAGTATGTACCTCAAATGTTCGGCACATGGCACTAGATGTGGAGGGAGTGTACCTCGTTTTCCCATCCTGGGTCATACCAATCGCCCGTCTCTTCTCGGTCTAACGATCTGTGGTTGTTCAGAGGCGTAACACGCTTCCACTTCCACTTCTCTGAAAGATAACATGAATTACCCAATATGAGAGGTATATCCAATTAATATTTATCTCTCTTTTAAAAAGACCTAAGGTCAGAAAGCATGAGCACATTACCCAGGTCAAGAACGAAGAAGTCGTTCTCACGAGCATACCCAGTCCAGCCCCCGTGCACCCAGAGCTTGTTTGGGCCCACTAGGCTCGCCGAGTGATAGAACCTTGGGGATGGCCCCGTACCAGTAGTCTCAACCTTAGTCCACACCATTGTTTCTGAATAAACATTGTGTTAAATTAATTAGCAACAAAGAAATCGGAGCAAATAAAAAGTTTGAAGCAAGACTACCAGTATTGAGTATATGCACGTCATTAAAAAAGTCTCTGATTCCATTTCTTAAACCAAAACCTATGAGTGGAGGCATGAGAGAGAGGTTGATTGACATATTCACTAGTCTTAAGGATATGGCAAACTATCTTACCTCCGAACATCAGTATCTTGTTGGGAGCTATGAGACTCCACGTCTGGCCCTCTCTTGGGTAGGGCCTGGTGGTTCCAATAGCCTGATGATCAGCACTTTTATACAGCGCATTAACTTCCTCCACAGCAACCGGATAGCCGGTCCCATCTGCAGAAAAAGTTTAGAATTGTGTTCTCTCTCTTCTCCGTTTTGCATAATGGTGTGTAGTTTGGGAGATGGGCGAGCTATCATACCGGTGATGATACGGTGAACTGCGCCATAGTAGACGCCCTGGCGGGAGATGCCGCCATAGTAGTACACGCAAGAAGGCAAATCGCCCTCGCCTGCCACTACCACCGCACAGTGACCAGCAACGGGCTCTGGAAGAGTGACCTGTGATTTGGTCCATGTCATAGTCTCTGCATGTTAATGAAGATTTAACAAAAAGTTTCATTAAAAGTGTAGACAAAGAGCAGATCATGATTTCAATTGGATTGTACGTTACCAAGGTCTAGAACAAGCACATCTCTCATAAATTGCTTGTTTGTGGCTTCTCCTCCAAGCATAATAGTTTTATTCTTGACTTGGACTGAAATGTGCCATTTGCGCCCATTGGGGCCTTCCGCCTTCGTAGAAATGAACATCACTTCATGTTAGTTCATATTTCGTGTAAACTTAAGTTTTGCAAATGAAAAGAAAGAGCTTGTTAGCACATGAAAGAAAGGCCTCACCGTAGGCAAGCCCGTGGCGTCGTGGACTTTTGGCACATAGCCTTTGATCACAGTTCTTGGGCTCTTGTGGATGCTAGCTTTGTTGGTCAATAGTTGACAATTGTAGGTCGTAAGAGTGCCGCTTTCATCACCAACCAGCCCCAGAGGGCTGGTATTGCCAGCAACATCTACCATGGCCATTGTCTGCATATTTTGTTTTCTTCGTTTTCTTTGTTTCCAAAGCAAACAAAGATTTTTCTCTTCCCTCAAACTACAGCAGGCCAAGCTTGCTTATGCTTTGTGGAGCTAAAAGAGTGGTTTGCTTCTTTGTCTGTGTCTGTGTCTGTCTGTCTTTTTTTTTTGCCAAGTGCACGAGAGGTTCAATGGAGAAATAGCAGAAAGAGGGGCGGAAAAGCAAGGGCAGGCCAGTGAAGGGCTCTCTTATATGGGTTTGTTTCTTCAGTTATGCGGCAGCAGCAGCAGCAACAGCAAGGTGTGTATGGGATGATGATGAGGATGCCCTTTGGTCATAGGCGCGCTACGATCATGCGCTCAATGTGCTTGATCGATGGATTGGGGCCAGAGAGAGAGAGAGAGAGAGATAGTGGTGTGTGTGCCTCTTCCAAGCAGGCCACCAGTCGACTGCTGCTGCTGTGTTCATGAGGGGGCCCTTCTGCCGAGGCTTTATCGCCACTCGTCGAACTGAATTTCCGCCCTTTTTCGTTGGCTGAAACGGCCTCCAATGATGGGTTCCCCCTATTTCGATTCAAAAGACTAATTTTTATTAACAAAAAAAAAAGGTGTTGGGGTTGGTTGGGTCGTTGGCTGGCTGGGTCCATCAGATTTGATCAATCAAATAGACATTAGGCCTCACAAAGCAGTTGATTGATCACCAGTTGAAAGTTGCTGTGGTGATTTTGTCCTATGGGAGATATAATGTCATGTCACTTGGATAAATCAAATTGGAAAGGGATAAATCAAATTGGTTTTTATCATCGGATTTCCATCTCTCTTTGCATTCAATTTTGAGGGAGCTCTTGGTGGGCTTGCCACACTTCTTCAGCGTAGGTCTCACTTAGTTTGGCGGTGGTCGTGGGTAAGTGTGGTCCGACCCTTCACTCACCCACATCCATTGGATAGAGACTACGACTTCCACGACGACCACCTCCATTGAGAATTTTGAGGTTGTCAAGAATTAGTTTATTTTATTTTCATCATAACATAGTTCACTCCACACACTCGTGTGCATAAATAAATAGAAACGTTCAAGACTGGAAATTCTATTCCTCTCTGTCAAACGCCTTTAGCCCAAGATTTTAAAAAAAAATGGGTGAATGAAAGGAAGTGAACACGATTCTTGGTGGTTGATGTTGTGTGTGTGTGGACTGCATCAATTTACAACAAGGTAACAGTTATCCCAATAAATAAATAAATAAATAAATAAATAAATAAATAAATAAATAAATAAATAAATAAATAAATAAATAAATAAATAAATGAGTAAATGTGAGTAGATGGTGGATGGTTGTTGTCTGATGATGATCGAGCGCGCACGCGACTCGCAAACTTCCCTCTGTTGTCCTCCTTTTGCTCCTCTTCCTCTACATCTCGGTCTGTGTTTGCATATCTGTCTTCATTAATCTGTCATCATCGTGGATGTGTACGGCTAGCTCGTCACAAGAATTCTGCTGTTGATTCTTCTCTGAATCAGCATGGCTTTTGTTGTCGTTGTTATTTTCGTTGTCATCGCACCGTTGTGCAGCTGAAGCTGTTGCCTTTGCAGAATGGTCGCCTTTGGTGAACTCTGCCTCCCATATAAGAGAGCCCAATGCGCCCAAATACCCATCGTGAAGTAAAAAGTACGCCTAATGTGCAACAGAGGAGGAACAAAAAAAGGGGGAAGCTGTGAGTGTGATATAGGGGACAATAATAAATAATAAGAGATGAAACAAGAAGGAAAGGGTGAGATGCCTTCATGTCTCCTTTGGACCAGTAATCAATAGAGGAGGAAAGTCGATTCCATAGGAGTGGATTGTTACGGACAAACCCGCCAGAGAAGAACACGCGGGTGAGGCCGTAATGCCGTGCATTGAGGAATGCAAGCTGAGCAATATTGCTGCACACCATAAACATTAACGCCTGCACTGTATCTGCCTTCCTGCAGAAGAAACAACAACTGTTAGCAATTGTCAAGTTTCCAAAAAGCAGGTGGGATTTGATCCCCCCAAACACTCACTCGAAGTCGTCTTGTCCTTCTGAAACCTCTTCGCCTTCGTCACACAACAGGCCACCGTTTCTTGAAGAGAAATAAGGGGGAGAGCTGCTCTGTAGCTTGTTGTGCTCGCGTGAACGGGAGGAGGCAGCAGAAGAATGTGACCGTCTTCTGTGGGCAACAGAAGTGGAATCTTCTTCAAAATTATTTGCTGGCCTGGGAAACTTGGTGGCAGCTTTCCCAAAATGTGAAGCGACGGTCTTGGCTGCCAGCCCGAACTGAGGATATGCCCCACCGTAAATGTCTCCCACAAGCAGGTCCACCTTGAAGAGAAAATGAGCAATCACAGTTGATAGGAGTGGAAAGATCTTGCAAGTGGCAGAAGGCCCCAATGAAGTTTTACCTTTCTGTGATCTCCTGAAAAGCCATTTAGCTGAATGTCCTCAAAGGAGTCCAAGCCTGTGAGAAGCCTACAAAGTCCGTAGAAAGTTGCTATGAAAGTAGAAGTGGTCATGCTTTAGAACATCACAGAATGAGCAGAAAATAAGAATTGTAAAAGAGTGGTAATTGAGGTGTCCTGACAGCAAATATAATGTGTATAAATATGTTTTACCCTACCTCCACCAATGGCAGAACCACTGACACGTTCAAATTTGTCATCGTCATCTACACGCAAAATAGACACTCCACTTCCACAGCTGACTAATAAATAAGGAAAAACTTCCCCTTCATCATATTCTATGAACTCCTGTACATGTCAAATAGTAGTAGTAGCAGTAGTAAGCATTTAAGATCAGCCAGAACAAATAGTATGCATTTGGAATAGGACCGACCTTTCTTTTTGTTTTTTTGTTGAAAGTAAATATCTCGTTGTTGGTATTCCTGAGCAGGAAATTGAGGCCTCTGATCATAGCACGCATCTCGTCCCGTGGTAGCAGATCGATGCCAAGCTTTTTCTTAACTATATCTCTATATTTGTAGGCTCCTCCTCCAGTTGCGTTGATGGATTTCATCTTTTCTGTGCCGCCATATCCTGATGAGGCGAAAGTGAACAATCAATACAAAGAATTCTTTCCATCTTGATTTGGATAGACGGATGGTGGAACCGAAATATTACCTGCATGCAAGTTATGTGCTACCATTGTAGAAAAACCAATGGTGATAGTAATGGTAATAGATATATGGAATAAAATTCCAACGAGAGTATTAATAAAAAGCAGGTCAGTAAATTGCTCTGCTCTCTTGTGTGTATGTGCGGGGATGATGTGTGTACGTACACAATACGAAGTCGATAAACTCAGTCACGTTACGAGATGGAAACTTCAGGAATTTAAGGACACCACCTAAGAAGCCATCTGAAACATAATACAAATAGTATAAATAACTCAATATAATTGTGGTGCATGCAATAAAAGAATATTAGGATCATTGATGACGACACAGGCACAGGAAAAGCTTACGGGAGAGATCAACTTCAAGAGATTGGTCCGGTTTGACAGGAAGCTGATCGCCCGCCTTGTATGCATTGATAAAAAAATCGTCTAAAGGATAAGAAGAATAGGAATGGAATATATGGGCAGGAGAAGAGCAAAACGTGTGTGCGATTGTGTAGGGTTACCTTGTAGAAGTGTTTCTCCACATTGACATATGAAGGCAAAGCGGGCGGGTTTGGAGGACGAAAATAAGCCTGGTTAAAAGACAGAAGATGTGATCTGTAAACAAAATGGTGCAAGAGAGTCTTTATGGTAAGTGCTGAGTGTTTCCTCTGCCTCGCTTTGTTGCCGCCAATGATGTGATGGAGCAGTGGTCCAACAGGTAACGTGCACAAAAAGATCAATTTGCTTGTGTGCAATGGGGGGGGTACCATCTTGGCAAGAGTGCCGCCTATGTCTACAGCGACGGGACTGGGCAGGTGGTAGTAGAATCCCTGTCGTTCTGGCGGCATAAGTCTGCCCCCACGAGCCTGGATGCTCAGCAAGATATCCCTCCCCGCTGCATGGGCGCCTCCAACATGAGGGCTTTCCTCTGTCCCATCTTGATTCTCGTGCTCCTTGCCATCATCATCACTACCACCACTCAACTTGAGCGCTAGTTTTTGGGCAGTAGCACTGCTGCTGGCGGCACTTCTCTTGGTGCCCACTTCTCCTTGTGTGCTCAATTCCAAGGAATCTGATCCACAAAATAAAGGCAGTGCATCTTTTTCCATTCGGGAAAAAGGAAGTTCAAAAGAAGGGAGTGTGTGTGGGGTGTTACAGGGAAGTGTGGGGTGGGCTGTGTTTTGTGTTCAGCCCTTTTGTCTTTGCGGGCCAGCGAAGGGTAATCCCAGTAAAAACAGGGAATTTGGAGAGGCCATGGAAAATCCGCCGAATTTCGAATTTCAACCAATCAGAGATTAACTTTGATGAATTACCATTAAATTAATTTGGATTAAGGTGGCTAGGTCATTGATAAACATTGATTTTTGACATTAAAACATTATTTTATGGGCTGCAGTCCACACACCACCACCAAAGCAATTGCTTTGTGTGTTCCAGAAAATGGATTTAATTCAAAAAGAAACCTTGTGTAGGCAGCTTTTGGAGGTGAGGAACACTGCAGTGTTGTTGTGTTGCGAGAGGGTCATTACATTTGAAAGGAACAAAACAAAGCAATTTTCTCTCTAAAAGAAGGAGACACCAACTGCAAATAAACCAAACAAAAAAAAAAGAGTCAACTTTGCAAGAGGCCATAATGGTGTGTACGTTCCAAAAACTTTCCTTCTTTCCAGGAAGAGACAATGCTGTCTTGCGCCGATAGCAAAGAATAAAGAAAGCAAGATCTGAGTGCACACACCACAACAAAACACACAAACTATGGACTTAGAAGTGCCAACACAACGACAGCAGCAGCAACGACAACAGGAAGGAGAGCTTTCCTCCTCCATTGATGAGGAGGCATTGCCACTCCTCATCAAGAGCTCCGATCGGCTCAGGACCCAAAATAAGATGTATGGAAGTGGGGAGCCGCAGGAGCAGGAGTATGATGACAGTGAGACGGTAGAATTAGGTTTGGCATATCAACAATTCTTTCATCATCATCACATTCCACACCATACATTCTGGAGTGGTTAAAGCAATTGTTGATCAGATTCTTCATCTTTTGATTGTGATGTTCCCATATGGGAAGTGATGAGCCCGTCGCAATGGCCAGAGGACCATTGGTATGGCTGGATTGTTGTTGCTGCTGCTTTCATCAGCAACGTAATGGCCATGGGGCTGATCTATTGCTTTGGAATCTTTATTGTTCCCATAGGTAATACTCCCCGCCACCTCTCCTCTTATTCACACACACACTTGTTGTTTGTTGATCTTATGTGATGGATCATGATACACAGGGGAGGAGTTTGGGGAAGGTCGTGGGATTATTTCATGGATTGGGTGAGTGTTGGTTGCTTTTCTCATATTTGCTGCATTTTTTAAATGTGAGTGTTGGCAAGTTCAGTGTGTGGGTGTGTGTGTGTGTGGGCTTTGCTTGGTCTTCTCTTCCACCCATATATCTTCTTGCCGACCACAAACTAATGCACAGAAGTGTTGATTGTGTCTCCTCTTCCTGGTTCTCTCTCTTGCAACAGATCCCTCATGAACTTCATGGTATGTGCATGAAACATCAAAACATATTATATTCAAACCAAGGGCTTATGGCTAATCTCTCTCTCTGCTCTCTCTCTCTCTCTCTCTCTCTCGTGTGTGTGTGTGTGTGTGTGTGTGTGTGTTAAATGATACACTTACTTTGTTCTGTTCTTACCTTATGATTCATTTTCCTGTTCCAATTCCTTCTGGACAGAACTTGATCTGTGCGCCGCTTACTGGGTACTTAGCAGGCAGGTTTGGTTTCCGCTGGGCCATGCTCGGTTCAGCGCTCTTAATTAGCAGTGGGGTTCTCTGTGCATCGTTTGCCTCAAATCCCTGGATCCTATTTCTTGGCTTTGGCCTCATTTCTGGGGCTGGTGAGTCATCCCAAACACACTTCAGCATCATCTTTTCTTGCTTCATGTGTGTGTTTTGATTTGTTGCATTCCAATAACAAGGTATTTCATTTACGCTTGTCAGTTCAAGTTCGTGCGTGGGCCAGTGGTTCAAGAAGTATAGAGGCCTCGCCATTGGAATATGTAAGACTTCTAGTCAATCCAGATCAGAATTAGAAATGATGAGCATACCATGCATACATACAATATAGCTAAGCATTAAACGCACAAAAGCTATTGCAGGAAGTGGCATGGGAAACCTTTTGTTTCCCATCGTTCTAGAGATATTCATAAAGAAAAATGGATGGCGGCACACTCTCCGACTCCTGGCCTTGGCCGAGCTCGTGTTGATTTCCTTGGCTGCTTCTTTGTTTAGACAACGAGTCAGAGTCAGCACAAAGTACCAATTTAAATCCCTCCTTTTCAACAAGTCATTCCAGACACTATACGTAATGTGCATATTCTTATCTCTAGGTAACCATCAAAGTGTCATCCTGTTATATTAGTTTATCTCTGCTCTTTCTGATCTATTGATCTATCTTACCTATGTCTCATGAGCAGGATTCATGAATCCATTTGTACATATTGCTCCATACGCCCAGGATCAAGGAGTGTCTCCTACAGAGGCAGCCTGGGCACTCTCCATAATGGGAGCAGCCAGTGCCAGTGGCAGGGTCATAATTGGCTTTGTTACTGACAGGTATTGTCAAAGATTCTTGTGTTTCATCCATTCATCCATTCATATTTTCTTTGCCAGGTTTGGTTCCTTTGAGACGATGAGGTCGTGCATTGGCCTGATGGTACTCACCATGATATGCTGGATGTTTGCCACCAATTTCTATTCAATTATGGCATTTGGATTTGTCTATGGTTTCTTGTCTGGCTCCGTGCCATCCAACCTGCCTGTGATTATCAGCGAGGTGAGCGCATACACCACCCAACACAGCCCCACTCTCCAGAAGGCAGTTCCACTGGCTCATATTCTTTCATCAAATCAGGTGTTTGGGGTGGAGCAGTTGGCCAGCGTATCAGGCTTGTTCTGGAGCAGCAATGCAATGGGCTCCCTCTTTGGTCCTCCCATCACTGGATGGTAAGACTATCTCTTCGTTCCTTTCCCACAACATGGTTGTTTTATGAATGGGTGTATGGGTGGAGCATGCAGACACTTACCATTTCGTAATATGAACAAAAAGGATTTTCGACTGGACAGGCAGCTACCACTGGGGAATCATCTTTTCAGCTGTTGCCGTGCTTCTGGGCTTCTCCGTGGCCTTCTTCTTTCCCATAGCACGCAAAGACAGAGCGTCTTGACACCCGTGAAAGGGCCAACAGTAAATGTCAAATAAATCAGGTTTACCTTTCACTTATTTAATTGTGATCATTGCTGGACATAGTGCAGTGATGAGAATCGGTTCCTCATGGCGATGACATCACGCTTCACCACAGTGGGATCTTCACGGTCCAACAGCACTCTGGCAATCAAGTCTGCCAGATGGCCCATGTCTGAAGCCTTCATCCCTCTCCTTGTAATCTCTGCTGTGCCTAAAGGCCATCATGAGATGAAGATTTAGCCGTGTGAGAGAAGGAAAGGAGGAGGGAATAGGAAAGGAGGAGGGAATAGAAAAGGTGAAAGTCAGTCCATGTACCAAAGCGAAGGCCGTTGTTGTCTTCTTCACCAGGCGCCACAGACAGGGGCAAGCTTATGCTTCCTGCTAGGATGTTTGCTTTCTCGAGCTCCTTTGCAGCATTGTCGCCTCCTCCAAATATATGTGCCTTTTATGTGCATATGTAAGATAAGATGTTGTACGGAAACTTTCAAATAGCATAACGAGTTAAGAGGCCTTACCTGGATGGCAAGCAAATGGGAATGTGTGGCATACTTGCCGAGTTCTAAGGGGATTGACTTCGCCTTCTCGGGTATCTGATGAGAACGGGACAGGTGGATTGGAACACCCCTTCGAAAGAGCTCTCCGGCAAGACATTGTGCATTGTCGATACACTGCTGGGCATACATAGGCCCTAAGATCAGAGAACATTATCAGCTAGGGAGCACATGTATATCTTCTATGAATCTTAGTCAACTTACCAAACTGAAGCCAGTCAGCACAGGTGATGGCAAGAGCAGCAGTACGCGCATTGTTGAAATTAGCAGTGAGGCCTGGATAACACACAGAGTCCAATCTCTCCGCTATTTGCTCATCGTTTGTTGCAATAAAACCACCTGCTGGGCCTGTAGATTCATAATTAGCATTACATTCTGCCATATCCCATATGCTCGGCGAGCAACATTACTGCAGGGATCCATCTCGGTAATTCTGTTGAACTTTTGAAGAGGGGAGTTCACCTCCAAATGATTTATAGGTCGAGGAGGTCATGAGGTGCGCACCCTTTTTGCCGTCGTCGCACTGTTGCAACATCAACTGTTAGTCACAGCAGTGGAAATGCTAAGAGAATGATAAGAGGGAAGCAGAAGGGTAAGTGCCAGGAAAGGATTTTGAAAGAGACCACCAGCTATGAGTCCGCTGACGTGGGCTGCATCGTACAATAAATAAGCCCCGACCTTGCAGAGAGGATAAGTCAATACGCAATGCAAATGATCACGATTGCTGGCCCTTTTTTATTCTCTTTCTGCTCTTTCTGCTCTTTCTGCTCTTTCTGCTCTCTCTTCTCTCTCTCTCTCTCTCTCTCTCTCTCTCTCTCTCTCTC
>CDFI01106708.1:154475-208801 GCA_000826405.1 Acanthamoeba divionensis | reverse complement strand
ACACACACACACACACACACACACACACACACACACACACACACACATATGAGAAAGAGAGAGAAAGAGAGAGAAGAGAGAGTTGCTATTCAAATAATATTATTGACCAACGCACAATACAGATTTTGGACCAAGGTGTAAAACAGGGTGACATAGTAGTATTGAAACTTGACTTGTACAGTTTTTTTGAAGGGGTTTACCTGGATGTATTAGGACACGATTACTTACGCAAGGACCTTCTTCTACCAGTTACTGTACAAGGTGCGTCACCCAACTAATTGCAATGTGTGTTTCGTGGTCTGATAACCACTTTCATTTAAATAAGATACCTATGAATTTGGAACAGGCAAGCATAGGCTCTCTCAAGACAATTCGATGATTATGGTATTCACCTTCTACTGGCATCCCACTTCAATGATGCTTATCATTCTATTTGGGACATATCAGGAGTACAAGAATTTTGTTTCTTACATGGCGGATCATTTTCGTCCATTTACGCCTGAAAAAGTAAAAAAAAAGTGGAAAGAGCTCAATCTTTACGACTATGCCGAGCAGATTATTGTTAATCTCCCATATCCTCGCCTAGGCCCTTATTTGCAGGTAATAGGAAAAACTGGGGAGTTAGTTTGGTGAAGAATTGTTTTGTTCGTAACCGTTTTTCTTCGTTCTCTCCAGTCAGACTATTCAGCAATAGAAAGGGAATTGACAAAGTTTGGGTCCCATGTTTTGTACAAGCTGGGACTGGGGCCCATATCCTCTGAGTTTCCTGTTTTGGATGCACTTAAAGTTACAGGATATATTTCTATGTTTATGGTAGTGTTCTTGATTCTATCAATTGTTTATAGATGATAAAGGGATGTATCACATATAAACTTAGATGATCATTTTTTCCTACATAGGGATTGATACTCAATGTGGTAGTACTCGTTCTTATGCTGTTGGCGGTCCTTTTGATATATTCGTTGCTTATGGTCAATGTAGAGGAGAGGACTTTCCAATTCGGAGTAATGAGGATGGTAACCAAATCTCCTACCACTGGCAACACAATCCCAATTCATCTGCTTACAGCAGTTCAACTTCCAATTAACTCTTGTCGGCCCAGGTTGGTGAACGTAAGCTGGGAGTTGTCCACCTGCTACTAGTGGAGGCTTTCTCATACTCGTTACCGGCGTGGCTCTTCGGAATGTCAGCGGCACAGGTTCTTATCTTTATTCTTGCCTACTACTTCAATCAAATCACAGGTACGTCGCAACAAACAGACTTATGATTACTTTAAAGTATTTACTATCTGTTCTTTACTTTTTGCTTTCTTTGACTAACATTTATGTGCACAGGAGTGGAAATGTCTGCTTGGTTGAGCTGGCAAAGCATCGCTCTTGGATCATTGATGGGCATTCTCATTCCAATATTTAGTGCTGTTCTGCCCATACGACATGCTCTATCTCAAAACTTGCACGAGTCACTAGGTAAACAAGCTACTGTTGTTCGTGTGTGTGTGTGTGTGTGTGTGTGTGTGTGTGTGTGGTAATATATGCATCCATGCATGATCAACTCAATGTCACTTTGCACTTTCTTCAGAAAGCGATCGTTCCAAGGTTCATGCAGTAGAGATATCTATTGAAAGGTCTGAACAGAACAAGATGGAGTGGTCAGTCTTGGTGGCAGGCTCTCTGATGGCCTTCTTCGGATTTTCTGTATATTATGTATTGCCATTGTCTCTTCTTACGTTGAACTTGCCGCTGCTCTTCAACGTATTTCTTGTGATCCTGCTGGGGATGCTCTTTGGACTCATATGTTTGAGCTTGAATCTTACTTCCAGCGTAGAGAACGTGCTCGCTTGCATATTCTTTGCATGGTGGGAGAGCAGGTCAGTTGTGTCATTAGTGTATAAAAATCTTCTTGTGCATCAGAGAAGAAACAGAAAGACGACCGCCATGTACGCCATCGCTCTGAGCATCGTCGTGATTGGAATCGTATCCTACCACACAAACATATATCATTTTATGTACCTTGTGCAGCAAGAGCACGGAGCCCATCTTGTGATATCTGTTAGAGGACGAGATCCAAGTAATCCACACACGTTTACCCCCAACACATTTTCCATATCATATTCTCTCAATATTTTACATATTTTAAGCAACATCTAAGCATTTTTCTTCAATCCAGCTGGACATATTTTGAAAATGATGAACATGCCTAGATTGGAAGAAATCATTAGGGAGGCCTCTGAAGAAATACAATCTCATGCATGGGTCTCGTATGGATGGGACTCAACATACCCTGAAGGTCACAGTGGAAGCTTTGCTTCAAATTTGGTAAATCTACCTTCTACTATTATCAAAAAGTAGGATAGTACTATCCTTAAGATGATGTGGTTAAATATTGATATATATTTATATATATATGATGTATTTTAAATTTAATTAAGGGGCGTACGTTCAAGGGAGGTACAACGGTGACTGCAGTGTCCCCTCACTTTGTGGACGCAAGCTTTCCCAATCTCTTTGTGGCGGCCTCCCAACGTGACTCCACACTCTCCCTTTCAGAACAACTCTATGCCAGCACAGGTAAATCCATTGGATGTCATGGCACATTCACTTTGTATGTACACATTCATTTACCCTAACATGTTGATTATATTATATTACAATATTATATTAGGAGGTGCTTGGGTAGGCACTATATTTAAACAAGTTTTGGGCCTTCAGGATCTTGGTACAATATAAGATATCGTTATATCGTTATATCGTTATATCGTTATATAGTGTGCCACCCTCAAAATGGTGTTTGGAATGATTGGAATGAAGAAGAAATTTGGTTATCGTGTTGATTCTTTTTTTTAAATCCCTTTGCAGATGACCCATGGGTCTTGGAATTGAAGAAACCAGGCCAGACAAACATTTATAAACTGAACTCAGGTATCGATTCTATATATATATATATATATATATGCTCAGTTCTATAAATGAGTTTGCTTAAGTACTAAGGAGACCTTTCTTTCTTTCTTTCTTTCTTTTTTGATGAATGGCATAACAGCGGCATTCATGGACGGAAGCGCCTTATTTGACCATTCCCCGTTCCCTTCAGCGTCCCTTCACCAAGACACCGTGGTATCATTGCCCACTTGGCTGAAGCTCCAAGGTCAATCTCGAGAAGAACCCCTTTCTAAGTTCGTGTTACATTGGATCGTTCTTCTGTTGAACTTCTTCTTCTTCTTCTTCTTTTCTTCATTGTGTAGGATCAGAAGCATACCTCTCTGTAGATGATATCCCGATACATAGTCTGTTGGTCAGGTTCAAGACGAGTGACAACCACAAAATCGACCTCATTAAACGTCAGCTACAACAAGCAACTTCACTCCAACGTGGTACATACATATATATATATATATATTTATGCATCAACATCAATATGCATACCCCTTTCTATCTCTCTTCTCAAGAAAAAGACTCACATATATATACACACACGTCGCCATTTTGCAGCTGCATCCGTCTGGGATTTCAGAGATACATCGAGGCCCATAGAGCAAGCCAACAGCATCCTGCGATACTTCTTTGTGCTCATCACCTTTGTGGCCATGGTCATCGCCAGCTTTTCGCTCGTGTCCTCCATGTACACTAACATCCACGAGCAGAAGAAGGAGATCGGCATCCTGCGAGCGATCGGTCTCAGCAAGCTGCAGCTCTATCGCATCTACACGTATGAGGCCTTCCTTGTGGTCACCTCTGCCTGCTCGCTCGGCGTCTTCATCGGCTCGGCGATCGCCTACTCGTTCAATCTCCAGCGCTCGCTCTTCTGCCAGCTGCCCATCCCGTTCGTCTTCCCTTGGACTCTCCTCTTAGTCGTCCTCGTGGCATCCGTCCTCTTCTCAATCCTTTCTACCTTTGGGCCTGTGAGAGCTCTCAACAAGAAGCCCATCGTGGCCATCCTTCAACGCAGGTGAAAGCTTGACAACAAGAAGCAAGAAGAAGCAAGAAGAAGCAAGAAAACGTGAAAAAGGTTTGAAACGCGCTACACCGCTGTGCAGAAATTGTGCAGAAATGATCACAGGTCTGCTCATCACAAAAGGTGTACAATTTTGGGTGAACGACAACAGTCACATTAAACCTTAAATTAATTGCGTATAATGAATTTGGGGGATTTTTCCCGCTTTGTTGTCGGTTTCCCCAACACCCTCCGCCTGTTGGGGTACAACTGCCATTGGGGGGGGGGCGTGACGGGACGAGAGACACAGCAACTTCTTTTGTTATTATTATTAACTTGCCTTTATTTATTGTTATTATTATTGTGTGATTGTTGGTTGCTGTTGTTGGTTGCGCCTCTGCTGCTGCTGTATAAACAAAACAGACCAACTTCTGGAAGATTACAACAACAAAAGAAACTCTTTCTCTTTCTGTTACGACAAGAAAGACAAAGAGGTTTTTTTTTGTTGACCGAGACACATTTCCCCAAAGAGCAAACACTTGACTTTGTACTGTATCATAGACTCCCACTTACTTCTACTAAATGTCAAAATACTCGGCAGATTTGTTGGTCAGCGAGGTAACAATCAAGCACCCACGCCCCCCCCCCACCATTTTTACTCCTTACATTAAAGTTGCATCCATCCATTTGTGTCTAAAAGCCATTTCATAATTTGAGAGAAAAAATCATCAAACTCATCTGGAACATAAGCTCATGTTTCACAAAATAGGAACATTTCCTTAGCAGAAAAGAAAAATTCCGTCACACCAATCTTTGCAATACAAACATATGCATGCACATCTTTAATGAAATAAACTAACATCTATCTATGTTCTCTTTCTTGTGTGCCTTTCTCTTCTCTGCATCATCAGGATGGCTTTGACCTGTACTACTCGCGGACCAGTGAGACGCTTAAGTCCCTCACTGATATGTCATTGTTCTTCAAGAAGTTGGCATCTTCAGAGACCAGCTATGCCAAGGATCTCTTTCAACTTTCTAAAACTGTCAACCAGAAGCTTTGGAAGCGCACTGATAAAGAGATAGGGTAAGAACATACAAGCATATTCAATAAATATACAGGGATAGGGCAGAGATAGAACCGTAAATTCTCTAACCCTAACTAAGGCCAAGAAAGCATGAATTTTGTCATCCCTTCTGGGAATACTAAGATTTTTTTCTGTTTTTGATTCTGCATATGAAACAGCACAGTAGATCGTTGTTGGACCTCTTTCCATTCTGAGTTGGAAAAGATAGGCAAATTCCATGAACAGCTTTCCAACAAGGCCCAGGAAACTGTTGACAGCATCGAAACATACCTCAAAGAAAAAGAAAAGGCCAAAGCAAAAGTACGTATCACTTCAAAGTTATGGAATGTATATTTGCTGATCAGATCTCTCACACATCCCTTCGGCTGTGGCTGTTGCAACTCAGTTTCCATTCTATCTTAATCAATTGTTTGAAGAACGTTGAACATATGGATGTTGCAGAAATCATTAATAAGCTTACCTCACTGCTTTTTTTTTGTTATAGCTGAATAAAGAAGGAACAAAGCTCACCAAAGATATGCATGAAGCCATAGCATCTTTGAAGAGGGTGAGTATCCTTCTCTGTAAAAGCACTTTACACAGTGTCTTTGGACTTCAAACTTGTTAGACTTACGTCTCTTTCATCCACCAATATCTTGCAGGCAAAGGAGAACTATTTCAAATCTCACAAAGCTGCTGATGATGCAGAGGCAGCCTACCAGAAGAAAAAGAATGACCCTACTGCTAAACCAAAGGATGTAGAAAAGTTGGGCAAGAAATCTGTTGAGGCTAAGGAAAAAGCCCAGGCTGCAGACATTAACTATCAGAAGGTGTTAGAGAAAGCCAACGAGCATCAGAACAGTTTCTATACTATCTACATGCCCCGGCTCCTTGAGGTATCACACAACACCAAGAGCCCAGAACAACAGTGAACACATTCCCAGACTAACTAACCTCCTCTCCTCTCCTCTCTCGGTATGCATGTTAGGATTTCCAACGATTTGACGAAGATCGTACCGCTTTCTTCAAACAATTGATGGAAAATTTCATGGTCACTCTTTCCGCGTTTCCTCCTGCTCTTGCTAGCACTTGTGAGGTCCTGAACAATGTTGTTGGTAAGCCTCTTTTTGAATTGAGAATTTTTTGCACCTGTGGCTCCTTATATATAATTGGGTTATCGGCTAACAGTGTACATTCATCTCTTTATTTTAAAATCAGCATCTGTACACGCGCCATCAGACGTTCAGGCGTTCATAGAGTCCAACCGGTCTCAGGGTGTCACCCCGCCGCCGGACATCCAATATGAGCCCTATGTACCCGAAAATCCCTCCGTGACTGTGTCCCTTAATTCCAACCCTGCCGCGTACGCCGCCTCCCCCCAAGACAGCGAGTCCTATTTTTCAAATCGCATTCAAACTCAAGTTAATGTCATCTGTTTACTCTATACAGACGTGCCTCTGTGGCAAGCAGCGGCCGTGGAAGCTTTGGAACACCATCTGGCTCCCCTACTACGAGCATTGCTGGTAGCACTATCATGGCTGCCCCTCGCTCTGCCCCTGCTCCATCGCAAGCCAGGGTACATTATACATTTTTTTCCCCTTTGTTAAGGCTCCTTTTCCTAGCAATATTCAATCTTGCATACCCGGCAATGTAACTTGCATGCGGTCGCTAACAAAGGCTTGTTTATTGGATACTATAAATGCAGAATTGGGGTCTCTCGTCAACAGATGGAAGACTATCTCCCGACGAGCGCAGGGCCAAACTGGAACAGCAGCTTGACGAAATCAAAGCTGAAATAGAAAGCGAAATCAAATCAAAGAAAGGCCTTGACAAGCTTGTTAAATTCTACGCTGCTGACCCCGTCGCTCAGGTAAACAAACGTCCCTATAACCATTCATCTACGGCAATATAGTACTCACGTATTTCTATAGAAAAAAGCAATGCAAGAGGCTGAAGAACAGCAGCTCAAGGTTGATGGTCTCAAACAAGAAAAGGAAAAACTGTTAGAGCAACTTAGGCAGCTAGGCGCCTCCGTGGACGAAGGCCCCTACAGCAGCGCTGATAGTACAGACAATGGTTCGTGTTCAATTCTCTTGCCGCACCGCTCCGCACCCTAATTTCTCTTTCATTCTTTCAGCTCCTCAAAGCGAGCCTGAAGGTGAGGATGCCTATGAGGAAGAGGCGGCAGCAGAAGTAAAGGCCCGGGCTCTGTTTGACTATGATGCTGCCAACGATGCTGAGCTTTCCTTCAAGGCAGGAGATATTTTAGTAGTTACTGAACAAGACGATTCGGGATGGTACGTATCAATGTGTGTGTGTGTGTGTGTGTGTGTCGCTGTGTTTCGAGCCGAGATATTTAATAAGCTTCAGTACATGATGACAGAGAGCATATCGATGTGTGGTGGTTAATCTTAGTCTCAGCGGAAGTAACACTAATTCGTTCCCGTGTGTGTGTGTGTTGTGTGCCTCGCAGGTGGTATGCTGAAATCAATGGTAAGGAAGGATTTGTTCCCAACAACTATCTGGCCGTCGAGTGATGAAGATGAATGAACACACACACACACACACACGAACTACAGTTGTGATCTCTTCCTCAGCCAACCCCCACCCCCACCATGTTAGATTATCATCATCATCATCATTCTGTTCTCTCTTTGTTTTATTTAATTGTGTTGTTTTAGTGTCTGTCTGTGTGGTGTTTCTGTTTTCTTTTTAAAAAACAGTGTTTTTTTTTTTCACAACAAAAAAACAACAACAACAGACAGAGACCTTTGTTTGTAATCGATTCGTTCACACGCCACCACCACACGTCGTTCAATTCATTTTCATTTTCATTCGTCGTGCATGTAGTTCGGGTGAACGACAAGAGCGCCGGACGGATGCTCAACAAGGACGCCGTCCCGCTTGATCAGCCGATCAATCACCAAGCTCACCACCTTGGCCTCTCTCACCAGGCCCTCCTCTCCCTCAACCTGAGATGATTCAGAAAAAAAAATGTTTTTAAAGTGTGAGTGGAAGAGAGCATATGTTTATGCCAAGGATTAAAATGGTACCTGGTCGGCTTGCAGCTCCAGGTACCAATTGACCAAGTCTTCCCGCTTGATCTCTGTTAACACACACACACACACACACACACACACACACACACACACAATATCAGGCCAAGAAATAATAAAACTATGGTGAGAGCAAGAGAGAGAGAGGTACCGTGTTCTTCGTCGCTGCTTGCTCTTTCGTCCTCGCGCATGTGCACGACGAGCATGTTGCAGATCCTCTTATATTGTTCGTAGGAGATGCTCACCGGGGCGCCCTCTTTTCCGCCTTTCTTTCGCGATCCACTACTCCTCGTGCCATCATCATCATCACCGTTACTTTTCTTTGTGCCATTGCTGGTTGTCCTATGTTGTTTGATATTTGATCTGTGTTGAAGCGAATGGTCTGGACCTTCAAGAACCACCTTGTTTTTTTTTTTTTGCAAGAAGAAGAGAGCAAGAAGAGAGGTTAGTGCAATCCATCGAATAGTTTTGCGCAATGTGTGTAAGGCTGCATGCTCACCTTTTCTGTCTCAACATGGATCAGCGATTTCTTCAGCAAACGGGCGGCCTCATCAACGTACACAGGTCGCACCTGGTATGCATAACATGTGCCCAAGTACAAAGATTAGTTACAATTGTCTTACTCTATGATATTACTACTTAGGGTATATACTGCAGCAGTACCTCATAATCGCAGTGGAGGCGGGCGAGAGCTTCGGAGAGACGGATCATAGATTCAAGCTGTCGTACTGTCATACGGTAGGACGACTTCCCACCGCTGCCTGCATCGTTCTCGCGCAGGCGTCTATAGTGCGAAACAAGAAGATCCATCGACTCTGGTATTATCTGTGTGAGATATATATTTAATACTAAGTATGCAAAGAAATAATGAAGGGAAGGAAAGGGCAGAAAAGATACCTTTGGTTTAATAGTGCGAGCGTATTTGATGTAACGCTGGAGCTGTTCTGCGGTGTATACTGGATTCAGTGCAGCTGCTTTTTTCTGATGTACCGAAATGATGTGCCTGTATAAGTAAGAAGTTGAAGCAATGGTTAAAAGGACTGTGAAGCAAGCAAGAGGCTGAGAAGACATCGCAATGTGGGTGGGTTAGGCTGCCTGGCAATGTTGAGGTCTGTCTGTTCATCACACTCGTCGAGCACAATAAAGAATAAATCAAAGCGAGACATGATAGGCGCTGACAGATTCAGATTGGAACGAAGGGTCTTCGATTTATCATAGCGACCGCCTATGGGATTGGCTGCAGCCAGTATGCTCGTACGGGCGTTCAGCGTTGCTTGGATGCCAGCTTTTGCAATAGAGATCGTCTGCTGCTCCATAGCCTCGTGAATAGCCACTTGGTCTTTTACGTCCATCTTATCAAACTCATCGATACAACAAATTCCCTGTTTTCGTAATGAGTACACTGATTTAGTACATCGTAGTAAATAAATAAATAAATAAATGAGGCAAATGTTGTGTGAACAAACAACGCACACAGTATGATACATACATTATCAGCAAGCATGAGTGCACCAGCTTCAATAGAAAATTCGCCAGAGTCAGGGTCCTTTGCAACGCAGGCAGTGAGACCTGCTGCTGAAGACGCCTTACCAGATGTATAGATAGCGCGCGGCATAAAGCTTGATACATACCTATAGCGAGTGGAAGAGAGAAGAGATGAACAGGTGTTTGGTACACTTCTGAGTAACGACAGCGTGGGCTACTAACTTAAGAAATTGGCTCTTGGAAGTGGAGGGATCACCAACAATACAGACGTTGATGTCACCACGCAATTGAATGCCTTCGGGTGTAGTCTTGTGAATACCTCCTAGCATCATTAAGAGTATTCCTCTCTTTACCTCTTCATGACCTACAATTGATTTTTTGTTGGATAATGTGGATGATGAAAAAATAAAATAAATAGAGAGATGTAAAAAAGGTGAAGGTGCAGGAGGATACCAAAAACACTGGGGGCTATGCTTTTCACAACATTGTTGTACAGAGCTGAGTCACGCTTTATTTTCTCTATTTCTTCCATTTCCTCCTCAGAGAATTGGCTGAGGATATTTTCTTCATCTGGCTCTTCTTCACTTTGCATGTTAACTGCCCCAAGCTTCGGTGGCGGTTGCGGTAACACAGAGTTAAGGATGAGTCTCCTTCATCATTTATCTCCTCTCTCTCTCTCTCTCTCTCTCTCTCTCTCTCTCTCTCGTGAGTGCACATACCCGAGAATCCATAGGACTAACTGCACACGATAAGAAGCACAATTTGTATGAAAGGTCTCTTACACCCAGAGCCTTCAACCCCGTAAGTCCTTCGCCTTCTGGCTGTCCACCGAATCCCTCCTTCCCGCCCTCACGCTCAGGCTACAGATAAAACAAGACACATGAGAATAATGTTTGGCCTGGTTCTGAAGGAAAGGAAGAGTTCATAATGCTACCATACCGCGGAGGAAACAGCTTGCACACCCGCACCTGGAAGACCCAACTGAGATATATCAGGAACAACGATGAGGGTCCCTGATAAAAATGAGATCTTTAGAAACAATATTCGCTTGCATAAATCATAGTGTCACCTGCACCACATGATGAATGCAGATTTTGAAGGTCAGGTCAATTGCAATACCTGTAAAGATTGCTTTGTCGCCAGGTTTGGCTTTCTCCACGGTATCGTTACGCAGAATGATGTCGATGCTGCGGGGCATCGAACCAGACGGAATCTCTGAAGGGTTTTCCTGCACTCGGACTCTTTGCCAATCTGCAAACTCAGACATCTCAACATTCAATTGCCATCTGAATCTATTCTGACAAGCAGCGTTTTTGCATGCAATCGGCTGCACGGAAGAGAAGAAACAAGAAAGATGAATAGAAGATCAAAAATAATAATAATAAATGATATAGACAAGGACCTCTGTATATTTAAATTGCTGCTCTATCCCACGAGCCACCGCACGGCAATCGAGGCAGTGGAAAGTGCCATAAAGCAGCTCAGGTCTTACTTCAGAGGTTCGTGTAACTGTTCCGCTAACAGCTATTAGCGTACCTATCTTATTTGCGCGAAGCTGCCGAATTCTGCAAATTTTAAGGAAGATGTGAGCAAGAAAGGGAAAATCACTCACAGTGGAGAGTAGAATTACTTGTGTACAACAGGAAGGCCATAAATAGCAATCCAAAACTCTTTTTCCTTGAGGCCGTCTTCTCCGGCATGCATCTGTGCGACAAAAGAAGGATGTAGCTCTCGGGCTACGTTCTGTATTGCCTTGCGCAGATAAGGCTCCACCCTAAAGAACTGTTGTTCGATGAACGTGCCCATTCCACGAACGCGACCTACACACCAGAGCAGGGTGAGAAGAGTAAATCATCAGCATTAGATGGTGCCACCAGCCGAATAAAGCGAAGACCTTGGCTAGCAGACAGGAGCAGAGTGGAGAGGAGGGCACAGTCAGGATCTTGGGGGGGGGAACTAGGTGCCTGTTTCATCAGCCTCATCAAAGCGTAGGATGTCCAAAAAATTGACGTAGAGAGTCCTTTGGCCTTGTTGCACCATCAGTCCAATCTGCTCCACATAGACACGCTGCCCTTTTCTGCCCCTATACCTGTTGTCCAGATCTATCAGTTTTCTGCAGAGGGTTTGCTGCATTTACCTCATTAGTAAAAAGATCAGTACTCTTCTATGAAAATCTTGAATGCCTTCTGCAGTTGTTCCGCAGCCTGGTCCACGACTACCTCGGCAGTCGGTTTGGCGGTCGGATTCAAGTGGTCCATCATTCTTATGTTCTCTCCAAGAAACCACAAGACAATGTGGCCACAGAATGAAATGCAACAATTAAGCTGGAAACAACAAATGAGCAGTGGCGCGGTGAAGTCAATCAATTGATGTAAAAGTGATGAAGGGCAAATGTTGTTCGCAACAAACCAAAATGGCGGGAAAACATTATTGACGACAACAGCCCCCTTAAAACCAACATTTATTTAATTTTGGTAATTAATCAAAATGTTAAGAGACTCTTACATTCTTCGACATTGTCAATGATTTTTGAAAATCAAACTCTCTCAGTCTACTTGTCGTAGTAAAGGGATGATGCAAAGACGATGTCTCGCTTGATGAGCCTGGAGGCCTGCTCCATCTTGGCGTAGAGCCTCGAATCGCCTATGATGCGAGCGGCGTTGCGCAGCTCCTTGCTCGTCTCGTCGAGCCTCACGATCGTTCTCACAATGGAGCCCTCTGCCACGTCCGTCAACAGGCAAATCTCTGCAAAAGGCTGCATTGTGTGTGTGTGTGTGTGTCAACCCACCACCCCCCAAAACGGTCAATATCTCCACACGTATTATATGTATATGTATATGTATATGTATATGTATATGTATATGTATATGTATATGTATATGTATATGTATATGAAGATGTATATGTATATGTATATGTTTTTGAAGATGAAGAGTTAATGTGTACCATGCCACGGGCCCATTCGTAGACGACCTCAACAAGACCAAAGTTGAGATTGCGGAAGTAATCCCTGGGGTTCACGTCCAGGCCACACTCCGTCTGAAGCTCCAGCAACCTCTCTGCTGTATCCAGCATACGCTTGCGCCCCTGCACACGTGATTAAACAAAGGCAAGACACGAGAGTAAGATGAATGAGTTGTTGTTGTTGTTTGCAAACTAAGGGTGTTCGTTGTTATTATTATATTAAGCTTAAATGTTGTTGCCAAGCATTAACATCAACATTACCTCTTCCAAGGTTCCAGTGAGTTTGATTTCAACGTCAGTCTTGAGTTCGAAGACAAGCGCTGAGAAGAGAGCAATTATTTCTTCGGGCTCCAGCTCTGTGAGTGAGTTCTCAAAGATAAGCTCGGTTGCTATGAGTTCATCCTTCACAGTGTTCAACTATGGCATATATATATATAAATGATCATAATATTAGTAACCAAATGGAAACAACAGCTTGAAGGAAGAAGAAGAAGAAGAAGGTGTATGATGATGTAAGTATGGTTACCTCTCGTGCCACGCGGCCCTTGAGCTGCACAGTGTTGTGGCGGTCAATGTAATTGAGCGTCTTCAGGACGAGCACTCTTTGCTGGAACTCAGGCATTAACGCAAGATTCTGAAGAAGAAGTGCATGCTACTGTGAGAATTTACGTCTACCAAATGAACAGAACTAAATATCCCAAAGTTCTGAATAGACATAGAAAGTTTTAAAGAGTGAAAAAGAAGGAAGGTCCTGAACCTCATTAGATAGAGCTCTGCGTAATTGGGTTATTTCATCGAGTAATTTGCTTCTCTGCTCCATCTTAACGTACTATTGATATGTAGAGATATTGGTAAGTATGAGGTGTGTGATATATCAATCCTGACGAACGCTTCCTTCTATTATGTCACATAGCAAACCTGTTCTGAAAGCTTGGGACATGAATGACACTTTGAAAGGGCCATAATGGAACCCAAGGACTCTCTTTGCATCCACTGATCAGCGAAATCCAAATCATTCAGTTTGAAGTCCCTAATAGGGTGCATTGGCTCGAGCTTCTGGCCACCACCTGAATGTTGTTTTGAGGACGTTCACAGATGTACTCTAGAGAATAACAAGAAGAAGGTAGACAATTTAATAATCTGTACCTTTAGCTTTGCCCTTCCCTGCATTTGGATCATTTTGCTCTCTTGCTCTCTTGCTCTCTTCTCGTAACCTGTGGAGCTGCTGGCTTGCAAGCGACAGTTCCCTCTTGTCTGCCGCTATGACTGGCGTGAGCCGAGCGGTCTCAACCTTTTTGAATAACTGTTAGGCACTCTACAAATCTTCCAACAATAACAAGAAACGATGGCACTCTACCTTGAGTTTCTGGTTTGAGATTCCAGTTATTTGCGTTGCCTTAACTTCTATGATCTCTCCAGTGGGAGCTTGGCTGTCGGGCAGAACCACAACATTGTAGCTCTTGTCTACTACTTTAGGCTCGCTGGACACCGCATCTTCGTTGCCGAAAAACATTGCAGTGACAGAAACACCTTTCGAAGAACCTGCCTTGCTTGACTATAAGTACAAAGAGTTAGCACTATTTTTCACTACACTTAGCATTTGCATAAGTGAAGTGAGGCCTCAAGTGTACCTTGCTACCAACTTGGCCTATGACCATAGCTAGCGAATTATCAGGGTACTTTGGTGGAGCGTTGATCCATACTACGCGGCCAGCTACGAGGGCCTGCTGGGCAGAACGCGATTTCATTATCGTTTGCTGCACTTGCTGGTCGAGTGCCTTCTTCTGGCTTGCCAATCGGTAGTAGTTCTCTATGTCTGGTTCTCCAAATATGCAGTCAATATCTTCAAGAGATTTGAGTGTGGTCTCACCCTACAATGCAAACACGTGGCCCGTATGAGCACAAATTCACAGGCGACGACAATTAGAAATGTTTTGATGCTTTTAAGGTACCTTTTTCAGTTGAACCCTTTGTTGAGGCAAAGCCCTTTGAGTGTAAAACTCTGAGAAGGATCTCTTCATCATATCCTCAACCTTGAAATCTTCCACACGCAATAAGTTTAAGATCCTACAAGAAGACAAAAGGTCAAACAAAGTTGAGTGAGTAAAGTCACAAAATCCACAAACAACAATTCTTCTTATTACATACATGTTATACGTGAGACGGAATTGACTCTCCAGTTTTTGGGGTTTTCCAAGTATCATCGTTTGTAGTTCGGCTGAGGGTGGGAACTTATCCTCTCTTTAAAAAAGTCAACAAGTCAGGAAAATAGAATTCACTGACAAAACTTTCAAGTTCAATTTAACAAAAGCTGTTTCCTTTCTGAATACAAAGTAGGTGGTGTTTTGCCTTGTCATGATAATCACATTGCCCACTGAGTCCAAACCTCTGCGCCCTGCACGACCACTCATCTGTATATATTCACCTAAGAGAAAAAATATTAATTATGAGGTAGTGGTATGTTCTACTTTTTGCAAATGTGTTTTTAATCCTAGCCCGCCCAGCCTGGTGGATAAGTAGGAACATACCTGATTGAAGCTGTCTAAAGGAACGGCCATCATGTTTCTGAATGGATTCATACACCACTGTACGCGCAGGCATGTTGACGCCCATGGCAAAGGTCTCCGTTGCAAATAAGACCTTAACTCGGCCACGAGCGAACAAAATCTCTACCATCTAATACATTATAAAGGATAAGCAAGATCAATCATAGACGTCCTAGCATTAATCATGTGCTGAGAGAACCTCTTTGATTATTGGTAAGAGGCCTCCATGGTGAACACCAAGCCCACGCTTCAGTAATTCTTTGATCCTTAACACCTTGAAGATAAAGTATAACAATAACACGTAATTAAAATTATTTGCTTCTGAAGAAGTCAGGAAAAGTTGGAATTTTACCTGTGGCAGTTTGCGGTCAGGTCCTTTGAGGCGATCCAGGGATTGTTCAATAAATATATGGATGCTGTGCTTTTCTTCAGCCGTCGTAAGATCAGTGGTAGTAAGCCCATATGCCACATCCTTTAGAAAGAAAGAAAGAAAGAAAGAAAAGAAAGAAAGAAAGAAAGAAAGAAAGAAAGAAAGAAAGAAAGAAAGAAAGAAAGAAAGAAAGAAAGAAAGAAAGAAAGAAAGAAAGAAAGAAAGAAAGAAAAGATTAGAAACAAGTAATGTATTAAGTTGAACCTCTGTAACATTGCCACCACACGTGAGCAAAACTCTTACCTCACATTTTTTCTTGGAAAATGCAAACACCACAACTGGTAGCAAAGATTTTGTCCTTAGCTTGTCTATCATTTTCACCCATTTTGTTTTTTGCTGATAATTTCACATTATTTTGAATTATTAAACAGAATTAGAAGCATTGATTATGAAAGTTATAGTTTTCTTATCACCTGTTTCAGGCCAGTAGCGCCACTGCCCTTTCCAGGAACTGTCTTTGCCTGTTGTTTAAAGATTGTTCTTATTTTGTCTATTTCTGCAGCTACAATAATCTGAAGTCTCTATAACGAATGCTCATACCTGCTTCTGCTTGTTAATTTGCATGGCGTTCTGGTAGCCCAAAGTCAAGAAGTTGCTTCTACTGTCCACAATCTTGTGCATATCGTTTTCCACCCATAAAAAGTGCTCCAAAGGCACTGGTCTCTTGTTGGTGCTAATGACATATATATTTTTCTTTTTTGTGCGCCTGCAGTTAAAACCGTTTACAATGAATAAATGGATGTTGATCATATCAAGAAAAGTTATGCAGTACCCAATCCAATCTGCAAATTCAAAGGTATTAGGAACAGTGGCGGATAAGAGAATCAGATTGACATGCTCCGGCAACATTATTATTACTTCCTCCCATACTACTCCACGCTGTGTTTGGAGAGAAGAAAATGGGTTAGCTGCTGAAATGCTTTTAACAGAATTTTGTGTATACCTCTAAATCATTAACATAGTGAACCTCATCAAAGATGACCCATTCAACATCTCTGATTAAGTCTGCGCCTCGGTATAACATTGACCTGATGGGGAAAAAACGGAAGATTATAAGATTATATTCGAATACCTGGGAAGGAAAGAGAAGGAAGACGAGACCTCAAGATTTCAGTGGTGAGAATAAGACAAGAAGCCTCTGGGCGAATCGACACATCACCAGTAATAAGACCGACATCCCCAAAGGTTTCCCTAGAAAGAAGGGTAAGAAACTGGAGTTGGCCGGCTCTCAAACGACTAATCAGCAAGAGTACCTGAAGTCTCTGAACTTCTGGTTGGATAAGGCCTTAATGGGGCTCGTGTAAATTGTCCTTCAAAGGGGAACGAAGAGTGAGAAATTAATTTTTTGGTTTCTAAGCTTGTATATCTTAGCCGCCTGGAATGCACAGTGATTTAAATAGCACATTCCAATTTCAGCCGCCAAAGAGATATACATTAATTTGTTTGCATTAATACCTGGTCATATGCTTGGCAGCTAGTGCAATGGCATACTCAGCCACAACAGTCTTGCCCGCAGAAGTGTGGGCAGCCACAAAAACGCTCTCTCCACGTTCCAAATGGTAGACAGCTTCTTTCTGGAAGGTATCCAACTCGAAAGGATACTTTTGAAAGCAAAGTGTATAAATGTAAATAAATAAGCGGATTTACATCCAAGGCTGAACTGCTTACCTCGAGTGCCATTTCAGGTACTAGCTCATGGAATTTAGAAATATCAACAGGCTGCATGATAGCCCACGTTTCCTTTTTCTGAGTCTTGGCTCTTGCAGGCGTTTTAAGCACTGACATAAGTCCCTGAACAACAAAGACATGTGGGAAAATAAATTATAAATGCTAATATGCTCTTTGATGTGAATGTGAAGGCAAACCTCATCTTCTAGCAGTTCATCAATGGCATTGTCGGGAGCAACAGATACTTTTTCATCTGATGTGACATAATAATCTCGTAATATAAGCATCTGTAAAACAGGTGGGTTGCTATGCACAACTTACCAGCTGTTTTTATTTCCTCTCCTGCCATGCTCGCCTCATCTTCATCCGTCTCTTCCTCTTCCTCCTTTGCCTAATGTACCATAAGTTGAGGAAATGAAAAATCTAAAGTTAAACACGGAAACATACATTTGAGTCTTTCTGGAACGGATCAATGCCATCGTCTATGAATATGTCAGCAAACGAGATCAAGCCTTGGCCTGCAGGGGCCTCTTCTGCAAGAGAAAGAATTTTAAGTTGTGTCGGATACATTTATGAATCAGAAAGAAAAAGTACCGTTCACAGCGGAGGGAGCAGGGTGTTGTGCTTCGGCAAGAAGCTTTTCCTCTTCTTTCTCCGCTTGCTCAACTCCTCCTGTCGACATTCAAAGCATTTAGTCAACTCGCTACTTACGAAGGAAAGGAATTATATGGTCTGTGAAGGGAAGTTAGACTAACGTTTCAAATCTTGAGTTGCAGTTGCAGGGCTATCAGGGAATGTCATGCCCCTTTCGAAACCTGGCGGCACACTCAATAAAGCTGTTCATGAAACAAGTGGTTTACAAGAAAGAATAGGGAAAAGAGCACAAGAAAGAAAGCAGGTACTAGTTTGTAGAGTGAGTATGTTATCCACATTCAAGTCCAAGCATTCTCTTAATTTCCTGATATCTTGATGCTCCTGCGCCGCATCTTCTCTTGCCTTTTCTACCTCTTCCTTATCGATACCACCTGTGTTTTTGCAAGCAAGTTGTTGCGGCGAAATATAGCATTAATGCCGGCTTAGTGTACGTTCATCCTAAACTACAAAGTGATTATGTACCAGGCATAAAAGGAAAGTTGGAAGAGCTCCCGCGTGAGAAATCAGTGAAGCTTGCTGGGGCGCGCAACAGAGAAGTGGAGTTATTGGCACGGTGGTCTGTTTCCAGAAGCGGTACCTTGAATAAACACACATTAGGGTGTGTGTGCGTGAGAGAGAGAGAGAGAGAGAGAGAGAGATAATGCCTCTTTACCTCTTTCCACATAGTGTTCTCTTTGTCAGAGGCGACCTTCAAGGTTGATTGTGGCCGTGATGGTTCTAGAGAAAAGGGTGAGTGGCTAATGGGTCGTGGCCACATCCTTCTGTATTTCTCTTCACTGTGCTCATGCCCTGCTTGCTGCTTCCTGTCTATGATCCGTAACAAACACAAATAGAACTACATTAGAAATTCAAACTACAAAGTGCTGCATTGGCTTGTCAGACAAACGTACCGTATACAATGTGCTCCTCTAAAAACGAGTTGCAAAGGTCAAAATAACCTGTTCTAAGTTTATCCAGTGGATCTTCGGAAAAGGCTGGGAGGCCGTGTGGCAACTTTGGCATTCAATTTAAAAAATTAGAAAGCAAGTAATTACGCACTGCAAACCAGGTAGGTCTACAGATCACTTGTTCAACATGAAGGGGATGACTGACTGTGTGAGTTAAGGGCAGCCCAGTGATGGCAGTAGGGGCGCCAAAGTTCATTTCCACTTCACCAACTAATCCGTTCACCACCATAGAAAAGGGGGATGACCTCGTTGCGTGCTCAAAAAAGGAGGGCGAAGGTGCTGCCGCATTTTTGGGTGGTTCTTGAGAAGAGGAAGCCTGGGCCTTGGCATTAGATTCCAACTTGTCTAAGAGATCAAACACAGCATCAAGAGACGACATCACTGATGGTGTGCGCTTCAGAAAAATACCAAAAAATATTGTTTTAATCCTTTCCTAGAAATGATTCGAACTATACGGATAAACCTAGATTATTATTTATATTTCCAGACAAATCTAGAATTACGATATCCAGAAAAGCACGGAAGAAAACCCACCACTGCCAAGGCCAAAGAAGAGCGACCATCACTTGTGGCCACTTCTTATTCTATTTCTGCTCCTCGTCCTCTTCTTGTTGAATTGACAACATAACTGTTCATGAACATATGACTGTTACCTGCAACGATCTGCTGGGGGTTTCAGTGGTGGCTTACCACAACTTCACCCTCTACACGATCATCATCATAACGCCTCCAGTCCTCTTTCTGCTGTTTCTCCTCTGCAAGCTAAGAAGCTCACTACAGATACTGAGAGAGACCACAGATGTAAGAGTATGGCGAGCAAGTTTGTTGGCCTTTCTTTGGCTTATTTGTTTGGTGAACATTGCCAGAATGACAGTGCAGGTCCTTGTGCCACCTTCATTTGATCTCTTCTTCTACGTCATTTGGATCAGCTCCCGTTTTATGCAAATGTTCGTGCAGATGGCAGTGATCGTCTTCATCTTGTTGCTCATTGTGCACAGGGTGCCCTTTTCACATATACTTGGCGGCCTCAAGATGGACAGATTCACAAAAAGAGTTCTATTTCAGAGTGCCATACTTGCATTTCTACTTTCTGTGTTCGATTGTATTGCACAGGTACTTTCTTTCTTACTCATTCCTCCTCCACTGGGTCACAAAGGTGTTAATATGGTGGTAACTGTATCTTGCTCAGGCTGTGCTGATCTTTGGGTTTGATCAGCCCATTGCAAGCACTGAAGGAGGGATATCTTCAACGTACTGGCTGGTCAGAGCAACCATACTCTTGCTCGTACACATCTCTCTGATAGTTCTTCTGTATTATCTGGCCCCCACAGCAGCCAACTCCAGCATGCTGTCCGACAATAATGGTTCGTTTGCCCTCAGACCACAACTCTTTTCACTTTGCTCTATACACAAATTGTACAATTCGGTAAGCTGATGGCTTTCCTCCTCCTCTGCGCTTCAAAACAGATTTGTGGTCAGGAATGAAGAGCTTGTATATCTATTGTACAGCAGGTGTCGTATATAACTTCTTTGACATCCTGGGGTTCTTTTTACTTCTCTTCAAACTTGACGCTGGAGTATGGTATATTAATATATTGGCTTCAGACTGAACTTCATTTACGCAACAACAGAGAGAAAGAAGAGTGTATGCATTCAAATAAGCATGTGTGTGTATATCCTTCCCTCACTATCCTTCTCTTTCTTAACCAGTGTGATAGGGTTAGAAATCTTGCTGTACTACAGCACATTCCCTCCTTTGTTCTACATCACCTTCATGAGCAAGTTTTTCAGCACCGAAGAGCACTGGCCTCTGAAGATTAAGCAAGAGGACAGACAGCGGCAAAAGGAGCAAGAAAGAAAGAGGATGTCAAGGATGCTGAACCAACAACAACAACAACAACAAAAGCAACAGGAGGAGGAGGAGGAGGCGAAGCATGCGATTAACTATCATCAGACTGACGGTGGTAGTAGGAGCAAGCAGGACTCAGTTGGGGCAGCTGACCTGCTCATTGGCGGTGGAGATGCTTTTCCCTTGAAAGAAAAAGTGGACAACAACAACAACAAGGCCTCAAACACAAACTATGTTTACTATTAATTTTATTTAGTGATATAAGGTGTCTACCTAGGCATGGTCTGAAATGGAATGTAAATAATTATGACATGTAGTGTAACTGTTGTAGTCAAATATTTGTTCAACTGTTTGTTCTATTTGAACAAGAAGAGAAGATATGTTTTACTTTTATACAAATATCTTCTCTTATATAAACTTTGCTTTTTTTATTATTAAAGTAGTTGATTTTTGTCCTTGTAGTGGCAGCTAACATAAACAACAAGTTGTCATTAAAAAAAATTAATAACAAAAAGAAACATTTTTCAAATTGATGAAGTTACCAACTTAATTAACATTTTAGAAGTAACCAGAAATGGGGGGGAGAACTACAAGGAGATTATTAAACTTCTAGTCAAATATCTTCTGTTTAACTTTGCTTTTTTTATTAAAGTAGCAAAGAATTAAATAAATATGCACATGCTGTAGCTAAAGGATTTCATTTCTTTTTTTGAATAATTTAATTCATTTTTTTTTTAGTTCCGTGTCACAAAATGGTGCTTCAATCAAAAAAGAGTTCAGCTTCCTGGGCCACTTTGGTCGCATGGCGGCGCCAAAACCAAAGAAGTCCTTTGGAGGACGGCTGCAAACTCACCTGACAACTACTACTACTCCGCTTTCCTCCCTTTGATGCAAGGAGGGGAGCATCTTGCACCACCACCACCTTGCGCCCTCTCAATTGTTCGCCCCCATGAAGTGCACTCCTTGCCACCAAAACGCAACTTATGAACCATGTCAGCAAGGTCCTTTGTGCCCAAGGGACTTGTTTGATCTGTTGCCAGATGAGCTCCTTCTCCACATAATGTGCTTTCTGCCCGCCAGAACCCTCTTGGATTCTGTCTCTCTTCTCAACCGCAGGTGTTGCCTCCTTATCCAAGATGACAGCCTCTGGTTTGCTCAGACTCTATTGCTACTGCCATCTGATGATGCCAACAAGTTAGGTGTACAACCCTCTTTTGCATCCTCCCATGGCGCAAACAGTGCTTGCAGCAACAACGGCAGCATATCCAATGGTCCTGGTCTGTGTGATTCCCCTCTTGGGTCCCCTCCTGATCGTGCAGACTCTGCACAGTCCTTGGATTCCTTTGGCAGTTCTATTGCCACACTTTCTTCTTCTCCTTCCTCTGCTTGCCTCTATAAGCCCACCAAATCTCTCAACTTAGTTCGTGGTATGTATGACACCTCAACCAGTTGCTTTTCCAATGGCTTAATAATATTTGTTTCCTTCATACTCCCTGGATGCAAGGCTTGAGGAGAAGATTGAACAGAAGTTGGAAGGATAGTTATAGAATGCTGTGTGATACCAGGAAAAACTGGACCAAAGGAAAGGCCAAATTGTGGCGTGTATTAAAGACCCAAGGAGGAATTACCTGCCTAAACTTGGATGAGGTTGTTATTCAATATCTACTGCTCCATTCCAACTGTTCACTTAAGAGATTGTTCTTTATGGTTGAGACAGGAAAGGGATTTGGTGGTAATGGGTTGCAAGGACGGTGCCAGAGGCAACATAGAGCTGTGGAGTCTGCAAAGAAGCAAAAGACTTGACACCATTCTACATCACAGGTAACTTTCTCTGGAATGAATAAAACCTACACAATATCAGATAGTTTCAAAGAATTAGTTAAAGAACATATTGTACCTTTTCAAAACAGGTATTGGGTGAATGGGTTGGTTCTGCGAGAAGGAACTGAAAGAATGTACTCGTGCTCTAACGATAAAACGATCACTGGTATGTATACAAGCGGCGCCGTTCTCTTATCAGAAAACATAACTATAACGAATGTTAACATCTTCATTGGTGTGGATGTGGCATGGACTCAAAGCGTGGGACTTACAAACAAATGAAAAACTCAGTGTTCTGGAAGCCCACACTTCTGGAGTTCAGGATATTCAGTTTGTGCCATCTGAGAGTGGCTGTGCGCCTTTGCTTGTGAGCTGCTCGTGGGACCACTCTACAAAGGTAGGAAGACTCCATTCATTTCTTGCTCCAAAGTAAGTCAATTCAGTATCAAATCTGAGCCACTGTAATAGTTATGGGACGTAGAAAAGGAAGAACCACTTGTTACTTGGGAAGCAGATGATCAGCTGTTTTGTGTGGGGTATCATTAACCACATATCCAAAACTTGCCTGGAATGTTGTTTCTCACCCCTGATTATTTGTGCAGGACTGATGGTGCTTTGGTCATAGCAGGTGGATTTGGAGGTAAATTGTGGCTGTGGGACATAAGAACAGCCAAGCTCGTTAAACTTCTTCATGCAGGCGACCCAGACCCCTCCTCAAGGGCTGGTAAAAGCCCCCACCTCTTTCTTATATCGCTTTGATGATCATCATTCTTTGATTGTATGATCTTGGGCGCTCACTTTTCTCCTTAGGAATTTATTCCCTGCAGTTCTCTACTGCTGATGGTAGGCTAATGGTGGGTGGCAGAGGGAATGTGTCAGCTGAACCAAGCTTGCTTGAGGAATGGTTTGGTTCACCCCTCCAGTTATTATTGGGCTCGTCTTGGGAATCTTGATTTGCTTAAGATCTTCCCCAACACAGGGACATCGGCATGGGCACTCGTACACGTGTTTTTGGAGGAAGAAGAAGAGCAGGAGACACTCCAGAGCAGGCCCACACTAGTGTCATTAGAGCTTTGCAATATGAACCCTTCTCACCCCGCTTTCCTTCTTCCACGATGGTCACTGGCTCCTGGGATCATAGCGTGAAGGTGTGGTCCATGGAAACTGGGGAGTACTTATATGACTTGGAGCACAGATCATATGATATTGATGATGACGATGATGAACAAGACTTGCATGACTCACTAAATATGGGATGCGTCTCTCCAGATGAAGATATTGAAATGTAACTATTCCCAAACACCAGCCTTCAGAAGAAGAACGAAGAAGAAAGAAGAAGTTACTGATTCATTGGCCCTCTTCAACGCATACAGGGATGTCAGGATCGAGAGGGACAAGTTCTCAGGAAAGCATCAAGACGGTGTGTGGGACCTAATCTTCTCTCCCACTGGCCTTCTGCTCACAGGCTCAGGTAAAACAAGGACCCTATTTACTTGAATTATTGTTTGATCCATTCATTTATTTTTAAATGTGTGCTCTCTTATCTTTCTTCTTGTTGTATGTTACTAATAATTGTTTCTTCTTTCTCCAAAGCTGATCACAGAGTCAACGTGTGGGACTTCAGTGGTTCTCAGCGGACCATCTGATGCTGCATTCTTGTTGTTCTTATCATCATTATACAAAAATGAAAAGAAGAATATTACTGTGTGTGTGTGTGAACTTGATGTATCATTAATATCATTAACATTTGTGAAGGAATTAAAGATTTTACATTTAAAGTTGAAGAATTGCAGAATTGCAGAATTCCTCGTAAACCAAAAACAAAACGTTCTCAAATGGAGCAGCAAGCCCAGACACACAAGCCACCCCCTCCTTCTTCCATTACTAGCACGCCTTCAGCAACATTCACCTTTGGTGGATGGTCCAATAGCGCAGCAAAGAAGCGCCGCCTCATTCATACTGCCCCCTCTCCAGCGCTAGCCAAAGTTTTCACTGCAGCTCCTTCAGCAGATCACAATGTTAATGATGATGAAGAGGAGATATCAGCAGAAGATTTAGCTACAAGGCTACAAGAAGAAGGCAACAGCCTGGCAGAGGCGGGCAGATACGAGTCAGCACTGGCCAGGTGGGACCAGGCGCTGCTCTTGTTAAACAGACAATCTCAGCAGCATCAGAGGAGGGCACTGTTGCAGGAGAGCCGTGCTCAGGCCTTCTTGGAGCTGGAGAGATCCTTTCCTGCAGTTGAGGCCGCCACCCAAGCCACACGGCTTGCTCCCCACTGGCCTGAGGTAATATATTAACCCCCTTCTTGATGTTGAGCAAGAGATGATGCCGTTTGGATTTGCTCTTATGATCATGCTTCTGTTCAGGGATATGTAACGTTGGCCAGAGCTCAGTTGAACTTTGGAGAAATAGAGATGGCTATAGAGAGCTTCACTGAGGCTCTTGAGATCGATTCTCAGCATCCATCCGCCTCGCAGGAGCTTGCCCACGCCAAGCAACTGCTTGCCCAAAAGGCATCTCTCTTCCTTCTCCTCTCCTATATATATCTTCTTCCATTCTAACACCACTTTCACATCTTGTTGTATTCTTCAGATCGAACGGGATAAGCAGAGGCCTCCTGTGGACTATGAGACAATAAAAGAGTTAAAGCAACGTGTAAGGGAAAGAGAGAAGGGGCTCAGACAGAAGCAACAGGAAGAAGAAGAAGGCTCTCGAATGACATGGCAAGAGATGCAAGAAACTTTCAATCAGGTGAGGCAAGGGGCCTTGCAAAAGAAGCAAAGTGAACAAGAAAGAAGGAAGAAAGAGGAAGAAGCAAGTGGGTTTATGGAAGAAGAAGAGGAGGAGGAGGATGAAGAAGAGGATGAAGGCAAAAGATGAATAGTGTACATAGTCTTTGTTACCTTTACTTCAATGATATATAGATATATCTTTTTTGTTTATGCACAGAGTCTAGCAAACAATGGATCATTTATTTTTGTTTGCTTGTAACACCTCATCAGGGCATCAAAGATGAACTTCTTGTCTGTTTGCTTCTTTTGTTGTCTTTTTGTGGGTGGCCCTGAGGATGATGTTAATGGATTAGTAGGTGATGGAATCTTGCTATAAGTGCACACACTCTTCTAAATTCATAAAGTAGGTCAGGTTGGTCATCTTCTTAAAGACTGGTCATTTTATAAAAACTTAAAAGAAAACTATTTTACACCTTTTTTGTTACATTTCCCAAATCTACGTAGATTGCTCTGAAGCCACCTTAAGTGATAACTGCACAAAAAAAGAAAAATTCAGAATTATATCAAATTATCAATCAGATCTGAACAGTTGGCAAAGACTCCATTAATGGCAGAAGCACAGCCTCCCGCTGCTGGGCCTGGAAAGCCTCCTAATCCTGAAAAGCTTGATGTAAAGAACGTGTCAGGTACACATTTTTGAAGGTTCAGAGAGTTTTTTTTGGACCAAATTTTGATTTTTTATCCCCCCCCCCAAAACAGGTTCTACCGCTGGAGCTGGAAGCGGTGATTTTCATCAGTACCGTGGGCTGCGTAGAAAGGAACTTTTCAGACTCGACCGAATTGAGATAGAGGCCAAACGGGTAAATTCTCAATTATAAATTTGGAAAATGGAATGGCAGCTTGTTGTTGTCCCACCCTTTTCACTTTCTTTAACCATGATGCAATGTTCAGAGAGGAGAGGAAGAAGAGTTCCAAAGGAAAAGAGCAGAGAATCTCAAAAAAGCCGAAGAAAAAACAGCCAAGAAGAGGAAAAAGAGAGAGCAGCTGAAGCTAAAGGCAAAGCAGAAAAAGAAAGCTAAATCCATAAACCAGGACGACAAAACCCAAGGTGGGCTCCTCATCTCTGTATATTGTATAGTTGTGTGTGTGTGTGTGTGTTGGTGAGTGTGTGTGTGTGAGTGTGTGTGAGAGAGAGAGAGAGAGAGAGAGAGTTGTATGGTTAGCCATAAGTCTTGGCATAGTGACCGTAGTTCTAGAGAGAGAGAGAGAGAGAGCAGAGATATGCATGGTTAGCCATAAGCCTTGGCATAGTGACCATGGGCTCTAGAGAGGGAGAGAAAGCAGAGAGACTTAGCCATAGCATCCACAACTCGCGCTTGCTACTTCATTTCTCTTCCTTTGTTCATGATGATATAGCTAACACCAACGTTGTTACCTGATTGCAGCCAAACCTGTAAAGACCTCATCCATTGACACAGTCCAAGTGCAGCCCTTGCAGCAGCTCCAGGCACACGAGCAACAGCTGCAGCAGCGGCAGCAGCAACAAACAGATACGATCAACAGACTGGCTGAGATAATAGCAGACCGTGTGAAGGAGGACTCACAGCAGCTGGAGCACTCGCATGTCTTTGATCTGTTCAGTGGCCTAGAGCTCGATCATGATGTCGTGGCGAGCTTGCAAGCCGCTGTGAAGGCCAAGCACGTGACGCTTCAAGAGCTGGCCACCGATGCAGATATCCCTGAGCATGTGGAAAGAGCAAGAGGGCCAGCTAGCTACTTCAAGGCCTCCAGGCAAGAAGGAAAGGAGGAAGAGAAGAAGGAGAAGGAAGAGTACTTTGTGCGGATTGCAGATGGGAAGCCCTACGTCATGTTCTTTACTTCTTCTTCTTCTTCTTGAAGAAGAGAAAAGAAAGAAAGAACCATTGGGCCACAGATGAGATATCCATCTTTATCAAAAAGAGAGCTGTGAACATCTTTTTTTGGCTTTGGATCTTTTTTCTAAGCAGAAGAAGAAGAAGAAGAAAATAGAGAGAGATACATGAAGCAGCCTGGTAGTTCTTATAAGAAGAAGAAGAAGAAGAAGTCCAGATGACAGCCAGTCCTTGATATGTCTCTTTTTTTAATGTTCGAACAACTTTTTTTTTTGTGTCTTCTTTTATTTTTAAAAAAAAAAGTTGTTCGAACAATAAAAAATAAAAAAAATGTTTCCCAACCAACCAAAAATCAAAAGGACATTTGTCTTCCAATGAAGCAAACAGAATCAATTGAGGAGGCAAGAGTTCATCTTCAATATATTGGCTCTACTATCATCATCACATACAACTTGATATTAATACAATTGACTGGCTGGTCAAACCAAAGAACCCACCATTCCTTCCCTCAAGCTTTCTAAACATAAAAGCAAAGAAGTTCCTTTGTTAAAAAAAAGAAAAATAAGATATTTTTTAATTGGAAAACTGCAGGAAATAGAGAGGGTTCTTGGCCAGAAGTAATTTATTGTTCAGATATATCTCTGCTGAAGCCTTGTGTATCTATCATGTAGGACTGGTTGTCTATCCCTTGTATCTGACTTCATGTTGTGTGAAAATGCCTGCTCATGCCCACAGAAATCTCATTACTCTTCCTCAGCAGTCCCCAACTCCATGCACCTTAGTATCCTCTTGTGATTCCCATGGAACTGAGGTAATGTGGTGTGTTGGTACACAGTAATATACATAAGATAGATAGAATGGAAACAACAGTACTTCTCAAACAACATAACAATAACACTACTCAAATTGTTAATAGAACCCAACAAACTCCATCAAAAGGAAAGTGCTAACAGTAGGCAAAGTGATGTGTACTGTTTGGAAACGTTCTTTTCTGCTGTTTCTCACCTTGACATCCTCACATCTGATAGGCAAGGTCCTTGGAGATGGTACATATGTTGTTCTGTATTGCTGCTCTTGTCATCAGGTGTTGAACAATTATTATTCAAACTGCATAGAGTGTGAAGGCAATGGTGTTGACTTGAACGGCAACAACTGGCTGAAGTTGAGCAATGATGCCTGGACCTCTCCATCAACTTCATACACCCTGGAATTGTGGATCAAACCGCGGGCCAACAATTCCCAAAGTGTCTTTGTCATAGGAAACTTTGACAGCAATGCAACTCAAGGATTTGGGTTTGAGCTGAGGCCGGGAGCAACAATTGTTTTCAAGGACGTGACGCCATTTCAAGATTCATTGCAAGCTGCCCTTCCTGTAGGAATCTGGAGCCAAATCACAGGTAATCACTAGGCCCCACAGAGTCTTGGTAATAGATTTAATCCATAGGTATCCCTCTTGCAACAGGAACTTTTGATGGCCAGAATTCGGTTCTGTTTGTAAATGGACAAAAAGTGGGCTCACGAGTGGTAGTGAATAATAACCCCCTAAGCCGCGAGGAACATTCTTCCATACAGTTTACCATTGGAGGGAACAAAGGCAATTGCCATCCATAAAATTACGCTGCAAATTTTAGAGAATTGATTGGATCAGATATCTTATTTTCACCCCCACAGCAACGGAAGAGGCTAACTTCAATGGCCAAATGGCTGAGGTGAGGTTGTGGGATAGAGTGCGAGCCACCCAGGATATAGAGAGCACCTGGAACTCAACTGTTGACCCGAACAGCATAGGTAATTTTCCTCAGCAGTAGAAATTCAATTCCTATTAAGACCTACATATGTTTGCAGGCCTGCAGGCATATTGGGCTATGAGATGGGGAAATGGTATTGCACTAGCAGATGAATCACCAGCACGGCACCACCTAGTGCTCATGGGACAACCCATGCCTGTACTCATCAGGATCTGTCAGAGTTCAGGTTTTCTGCAAACGAACCCTTGGGCATCCTTTTTTGTTGCTAACCAATCTCTCCCTTCCTATTATTTCATCAATGTTTATGCCACTACAGATTGTGGGAATTCCAAATGGTGTGTGCCCTCAGAGGTGAATAACTCTAGCCAACCCTTGCCAGATCTCATATTGGATGTTCGAAGGCTGCAAAGTAATATTTACCTAGAATATAGGATGTTCGACAACACGTCCTGGTCAGTTTTCTTTCCTTTGCCACAATGTCATGCCTCATCTGCTCACATTTCTTTTCCACATGTTGCAGTGCTGTAAATGAGCAGTGTGTGGCTGGGACCGGTCGTAGATTACTCTTGAGGTTTGATGTTGGTAAAGAAAAATTGAGCATATACAATGCTGGAGAGAGAGGAGAGCAGAGAGCAGATATGGGATCCATCCTTAAATCGTGTCATGATATTAATTTCTCTCCCCAGCAACGCCGAATGTCGGGTCAGCAGACTTGATAATGGGAGACCCAAGGGGAAGCACCCAGTTTGTGTGGGACCCCTGTCACAGGCACTACCACTGGTCTGGCTATGCCCGCTATCAGCTCTACGACAGAAACTCTACCATTGCTGCTGTAGGCAGGAAGCAGTCCTTCTGCCTAATGGACTCTGGACCTTGGACCGGCTGGACTGGTGCGTGCCATAATTCAAGATGTTTAATCTTATATCAGCATCAAATGAGTTACTAAGACGCGCTGATCTCAGGTGGAAAAGTGCAGTTACCTCAGTACACATGCTTAAACCAAGGTATCAGCATTGGCTGGCAGGACGTGTACACCGCTGACCTGGACTGCCAATGGGTAGATGTAACCAATATCCCATCTGGTATGAATCCCATCCGCTATTGAATCCTGCTTCTATATGAACTTCTGATTGCTTGCTGTATGCTCAGGAGAATACTGGCTTGAGGTTTTTCTAAACCCAGAGAATCGTATAAAGGAGCAGGACACGGCCAACAACCGTTACTTTATCCCCATGACTCTTAACATCAACTGATAGTTGATTCTATGTACCAGCTCAGCTCATATTTCAATCTCCAAACAACACAAAATAATAAACAAAATACTACTATTTTACAGATTCTAAGGGCACATTGCTGTTTAACAAACAGGAACTCTTCCTTCCTTATGCAGTGTAAGCTGGTTACTTGTTCCTCAAGATCTGTACAAAACTGTCGTATATCCTGACTATTGCTGAACCATTGGATCTTGGTTGTTCTTGTGGGATGGCTTTATGGATCTTTTAGAGGGGAGATCTTGAATCCTGCAAGCTGTGCTTCTGGCCCACTCATGGTGCCTATCCTCTCGTGTTCCTCAAACAGTGTTTTGATAATTAGGCTCTCAGCATTCCTGTGGATATCATGAAGAAATACAAACACTGCACGACCTGTCTCTTGGGCACAACGCCTGGCACGCTCCACAGACCAAAGAGAGGCCTCCACCCTTCCTGGCAGATTATCTGAGTATCCTGGAGGGGCGTCGATGAGAATAACATCAAAGCAGACCTCTTCGATCTCTTTGGGCAACTTAATCATATACGCTGGGTTCTCTTTATCAGCCATAACCTGCTCTGCAATTGTCACAGTGGTTTTGAAGTCATTGAAAAAGAAGATATTGCCCTTGAGCTGAGGGTTGACTCTAGAGACTGAGTCTACCCAGGTTTCTGAGTTCTCAATGAAAAGAGTGTTTCCACAGTTGACATTGAACCAGAGGGGCGAGTCAAAGCCACAGCCCCACACAAGAAACAAGCTCTGGCGTTGAGTATATCTGGATACAGCAGCAACAGTTGAAGAAATCCACATCAACTGTTCAAAGCCCATCTGAGGCTTTTGCTGTTTTGCCAAAAGAGAAAGCACCTCATCCAGTACATCAGGAGTGCACTGATTCTGAATCTCTTCAACCACAACAATACCGCTTGAAGAAGTAGTAGAGGATGATGAACGGGTGCCACTGTGCATTAGCCATATGAACCCAGCGGAAAGGGAGATGAGTAAGCACAGATACACATATTCTCTGGACCTCATTCAATGATGATACCAAGTTCCTCTTGCAAGAAAAGAAAACCCAACTCCAAGTCAAGGGGGCCTGGCATTTTCCAGATTCGTTGAAGTGGAGTTTTTGTGACCATGGTGATGGAAGCAACAATTATTATTAATTCCAAACTGTTGTGGTCCAAGGAGTCACCAGCGGATCCAATGATTACAATAACCCCCAGGATTCTTCTCCAAATACTGCTGATGATAGCTCTCAGCTCTTAAAATAAGAATTAGTAAGCACAATATCCTGTCTTAAGATCTGTACAGTGTTGCTTACCTAAAGAATTGGCCTGCTGGGATTATTTCAGTACTGATGTGAGTGTTGGGATATCTTTTCTGAACTTCCTCTCTTACACGCTCAGCCTTTTCTGTTTCAGAAATGGGAGTCTGTGGGCAAGGAGGGTGGGTGATGCAAGCCAAGAACTGTGGGTACCTTTTTGCTCAGGAGTGTGGTAGAAGATGACAGAACGGTATTGGGTACCATGGTCATTGCCTATAAGTAGGGAATTGGGGTGCAGGGAGTGAAAGAACATGAGCAGAGGACACAACTCTGAGCAGAGAGTTGCCTAGAGATGGAAAGTGTGCCTTGTTGATTGAGAGTGGTGGGATCATGCATGCGAAAGAAGAAGCGAACTAATTCACTGTAGTCAATTCCATTCTTGTCATACTCCAGCTGTAACACTGGGGACACAACACCCCACACCACACACAGGATTAGGCTTGTCCATGTTCAGGCTGCATATGTTGATTTGAATCCATAGCATTGTTGCACCTTCGGCGTGGCCAGTGTTGCCTTCACACACTTGCTTGTATGTTGGATTCTGGAGATTTCCTCCTGAGTACCCTGTTGTTGCAATAAGTTGTAGAAAAACATATCACCACAACATATCAGAGGTTGAGTACCCACTGCAGTGGAGATCAGTGACCCTTTAAACTGTTTCTTGAAGAACTTCTCAGTTCCCCAGAAACACCCTGCGTCACACAGTCAAAACAAAAGAAAGAAGGAGTGTGAGGGAATTGTTACAACAGAGGGAAGGAAAGAAGATATTGTAAACGTTACCTGCACCAAAGGTGGCCTTTTCAATGGTGGCCTTTTGTTGTGAGTCGAATGCAGAGGCCTCTGGTTTGTGCAAGTCAGCAACTCTGTCTGCAGCTGAAATTGTAGCTTTCTTGTCAGGGGACGTGGAGAGCCTCTTGGCAAGGTTCTGGAGATGAGACTTCATAGCCATGGGGACAAAGATATGTAGTTGGGCGTTGTAGTCTCAGCTGTTTCAAGTTAACACTATAAATGTGAAGCTTCAAGCTATGAAACGAATAAGGAGCACGACAGCTTTATGGATGCAACCAAACATCAAGTCCACACGAGCATGCGTAATCAGATGATCTGATGAGAATGACATAACATGGTTAGATAGCAGGCCCCACTCTTTTTATTATATTTTTCATTGCAAATTCCTTTAACTGTCTCTGGAATGTTCCAAATTGGATGAAGATTGCTACACAGCACACTCTCCACAGCGTGATCATTATTTTAAAGTACAAGGTAAAAGAAAGTGTGCAGACTGATAGATGCATGGTCTGACCAAAAGTTTCCTCACTGGCTCTCAGTATCTCTTTGAAAGTAGTTGGTAAGAAGAAATTGAATGTATGTGATGTGACACCAACACTCACACGATTAGTGTGTGACCTATCGTCACTGACACACACACCACACACTTATCACTCACTCACACTTGTGACACTAATCGTCTTGTCTATGTGCTGAAGATTTTTGTGTTTTTTATTACTTTAATATTTTTAGTTAAATGTTGGTGTGCAATTTAAATTTTTTCCTTTTCGCAGAAAAGAATAATTATTATTTAAATCACAAACAATTTGTTTGTTTCTATTTTTTACACTCCCCCCCCCCAATTGACATTGATTGATATAGTGCCCATTAGTACAATTACTATTTACTACAGATGTATAGTTACTGGGGAGGTAGACGAAATGTTATTCCTCGCGACCAGATGTGGGCTGCTGAAGAACTAAAGGGGGTAGAGGAACGCAGAAGCAGATACAGATGCAGGGGCAAATTTGTGAGTTTGGAGGACATTCCAACATGGGCTGAAACCCAAACACAATTAGAAGAGGCAAGGCAGCAACAATTGGAAGCATACAGGCGTTATGAGGAGGACCAACGTGCAAGGCTCTTGCAAGAGGAAGAAGAGGCTAAGTTGAGGAACGAAGCAGAACAAACTAGTAACGTTGTTGAGAGTTCCCAACAAAGTGAGAGCGAGGAACCGAAGGTAGCAGGGGAGGACATTCCTCACGTTGAAGAAGTGAAGCCCAAAAGGTCTCTTCAACATTTCCCCAAAGTGTCACCTCCCAGTCACCCCCAGATGGCATTCTTCCCACCAGACGAAGACCTGAACAGACTTGTATCCATTTGGCGTGGAGACATCACAAGGCTCGAGATAGATGGCATCGTGAACGCTGCCAATCGGTCGCTGTTGGGTGGAGGTGGCATAGACGGTGCCATTCATAGGGCGGCCGGCGATCAGCTCTATGACGAGTGCAAACAGCTCAATGGTACGTCCAAAGCGACTTCTGCCCTTCATGCATGTGTGGTGTGTGGTGTCAAAAGCCTTAGTTTGATGAATGGGAGAGGGAGAACTGTGGTTATGATTCTGTAATATATGAAACATTCGATTGTATCACTTTCCTCTTCCACCAGAGCCTACAGTCACCAAAACAAGGCTATGGCCGACGATACATCTCTCTGTTCTGTGCTCTTTCTCACACTAATCATTCTCTGGCTATATGGGGACAGGCTGTGTGACAGGCCAGTGCAAGACGACTCGGGGCTACTGTCTGCCCGCCAAGTTTGTGCTGCACACTGTGGGCCCAATTGGCGAAAACCCTGCCGCCCTGCGCAATTGCTACCTCAACTGCCTGAAACAAGCCGTGCTGCATGGAATTAGATCTGTGGTATGTTTATTTCTTCACCTATGAATAACAAGGAAAGCAACAAGATCAGCTCATCCATTTTTTTTAAATGTTACACTTCTCAGGCTTTTTGTGGTGTTTCTACAGGTATTTATGGATACCCGTTGTATGCAGCTTCTCAGGTCGCCTTGAAGACAGGTAATGTGACAACTCCCTGGTGTTATAGATTGTCAGTCGCTTCACATATATGTTCCATTATGCTTCTCCTTTAAAATGATCCCAATTCTCTAACTTGAATCCTCACAATTGTTTGTTTTTTTAGTACGCATTTGGCTGGAGCAGGAAGACAACAGGAAGCATTTTGATCGCATTATCTTCTGTGTGTTTTTGGAATCCGAGCAGGCTTGCTATGAGCAGTTACTGTCTCTTTACTTTCCTCATCCTGGAACTCCTTACACTCCTCTTCCAGAAGATGAGCTGAAGTTAGGGGCCACAGAAGAAGAAGAAGAAGAAGACGAGGACACTGAGGTAGGGCGAAGAGGCAAATGAATGAACCTTTCTGCACATATGTTTTTTTTTCATGTCGTGCGAGGCTCAGAGACACTTTCTCCAAAGACAGATGAAGAGGAAGCACAAGAAGAAGAAGAAGAAGAAGCTAATCAGCAAGATTTAGATCAAGTTATAGGCTCTTCCTTGGCCTCCGCAGCAAAGGCCTGTGCAAAGTTGGATGATGAAGATGAAGCAGACAGAGTAGCTGCGGGTATCAGTCTCCCCCCCCCCAATCTGTCTTCTCTTTCTCTTCTTCTCTTCTTCTCTTCTTCTTGCTCTCTCTCTCTCTCTCTCTCTTGATTGTACCAAATGTATGTATGTGTGTATGCATGCCTGCAGGTATACAGGCCCTTACTCTGGCAGCTGCTGAAGGCGTCAGCCAAGCAGCCAGTGCTGCGGCTGAGGCCGAAGAGAAGAAGGAAAGAGAAGAACTTGCAGCCGCGATACAGGGGCTCCAATCTGTGGCTGGCAGTGAAATCAAGGCTGTTATTACAGAGTATACTAGTTGTTTGTCCACCTCCACCTCCTCCACCTCCTCCTCCTCCACCTCCACCTCCACCTCTACCCAGAAAACAGAAGAAGAGAAGCAAGAAGAAGACGAAGACGAAGACGAAGAAGGGGTTAGCGAGACCTCGATCGCAACTGCCATCGTGCCTGATGATGCTAATGGCAATGGCAATGATGATGATGATGATGGTCTTGGCGACCTGCAGACCCGAAAGCACAGTGAGTAGAATGTTGCCAACATTGTGTTGTTGCCCTTAACATTTTATATACAATATATATACATCTATCCATACATTTTCGATAAATTATTTCTGTATAATATCTATCTCTATCTCTATCTCTATATCATGCTACACTTTTATATCTGTGTATAATCATTAGTTTGTACAATCTTCACCACGTCCTTGTTGGAGAGAAAGAGATGTCTGGCCTACAAGTGTGTGTCACAACTTAACATTTTTACACTAAGACATCAATATATAGCATGGCTATGTGTGTGAGTTGAAACCAAAATCTTCTTCTTCTTCATGATGATGATGATCATTTCAATGTCTTCATCTCCCCTTCAGGGTTGGACAGGCAGTTGCATCCAGCAGTACGGTTGGCCCCTGAGGAAGCCCTGCAGAGAGGCCTCATTGCCCCACCTGAGATCTCTCCTGCCCTCTTCGCTATCAAGGTATAATAAACCATTGCACCATTTTTACAAGATGGATCATTTGTAAATCTCTTTTTATCACATGTTTGATGGATGGACGGATGGGTGGGTGGGCAGGTGGCCCTTGAGAAAGAGAAGAGGATAAAAGCTCTTGAAAGGCAACTCCAGAGCAGGCCTCCAGCCTCTGGTACATGTACTTTGCAACAACATAAAAAAGAGTAGTAGTATATGGGGAGGTCCCATTTGGGAACATTAATTAACCATACCTCATCACTACCCACTACCATCCATCCATCAGAGCTGCTGGCAAAGAATGTGTTGAAGGCAAAGGGCGAGTTTGTGGCACCTTCCCTGTTGGCCGCCCGCGAAGCGCTAAAGAGGTAATACCACCCACACTACACTACACTACACACACAATGCATTTCAAGTTTTTAAAAAATTGAGAACTATTTTGTCAACTACTTCTTCTTCTTCTTCTTGTTGTTGTTGAAGAGAGCATCTCCTGATGAACCTGGAGCGCATGCTGGAGGACCGGCCCAGCAAAGAGGAACTCATAGAACGCAATGTAATCAAATCAGGTACCAACCTCATGAGTCCTCTGGCGGTTAGAAGAAAGAAAGAGAAAGAAAGAAAGAAAAAGAAAGATTGAAGAGGAGAGTTTCTTCTTTCCTTCCCAGGGAATGTGGCTCCTTCTTTGCAAGCTGCTCAAGTGGCTCTGGAGAAGGGCAAGCTGTGTCAGCTGCTAGGGAATAGGCTCGAGAAGCGGCCCGAGATAGAGTTGCTCCTGCAAAGAAACCTCATCTCAGTCGCAGACATTGAAGAGCTAGAGGCCTTCCTCGCTACTATCACACCCGCAGAGCGAGAACAGCTGATGCTCCTGGCAGCTGGCAACGAAGAGGGGGAGGAAGAAGAAGGAGCAGAAGAGACCGAACAAGCTCGTCGTGTGTAATAAGTACATAGCTATATTGAATTGGAGGTTTTCGAAAAGAGTTAGTTCAACCTATCTCATGTAGTAAGGTGGTGGGGGAATGGCAGGTTCATCCTCAACGAAAACTATGGCCATCCCTAGCTCCATGTGAAGCTCATTGTGCTAACACACACACGAGAGAGAGCAGAGTTTGGTGAGTGACAGGAAAGAGGTGCACGGAGGAATGGTTTTTTGGTCTCTTACACAGTGTACTAGCCAGACGCCTGGATTGTTTTGCAACAGCTGAAGAGCCACCCAAGAGTTTCCATCGAGGAGGATGGAGTCGATGATGATGGGATTCTGGCGAGGTATGATCTCCGCTCCCTCAGTATAAGGCATGGCCCCCTTGCCCAGTAGGAGCATATTGTGGCCATGCAAGTGGAAGGGGTGTGGGTATGGCACTTGATTCTCCAGAATGATGATTGCATTTTTACCCTTGCTAACCTTTATGGAGTTGAAATCCAGGTCGTAGCCTTGCTCTGATCTGTTGGTGTAGACCTGAGAGATGAAGGGTATGGAAGGCAGTTTGAAGTTGACTCCGTTGATGAAGAACTTTGGGGAATCTTCCAAGAGCTGCAAGCGAATGAATTGGCCGCGTGCATATGCAGGAGAAGGCCAACTGCCCGTGCTGTAGTAGGACTGAGCCGTAAAGATATCAAAGTCGCTCATTTTCTTATCGACGCAGATGACATCAGTATCCTGCTTTACGCTAAGTTCTTCTTCTTCTTGTGGTTGTTGTTGGATGCCACCATGAGCATGAGATATCCTTGGCTGGGCGTTGATGGTGCTTTCATCCCTCTTCATATGGATTGTCTCACCGCCACCTTCTTTAGAAGAAATGTTGTGTTCCTCTTCGTAGTACAGAACTTCAGAGCCCTTGATTCCTCCATAGTCCACACGGATCTGGTAATTGGCCACAGGTCCATCTGCTTTCAGGATAAGAGAATACCTCTCTCCCACACCCACTCTGATCCTGTCTACCTCTTGCGGCTTGATGTAACTGCCAATTGTTTCGATGACTTGAAGGGAGTGGCCATCCACGGAGAACCAAATGTCATCTGCAATTGATGCGCTGTTGATCACTCGTAGAAGGACCCTTTGGCCTCTCTTGACGAGGATCTTGTCTCTGTCCATGCCATTGGAGATCACCAAGGCGTCTGGGCTTGGATACATGTTTTGATGCTCATATGCATCGACCAGGGTTGGCCAGGGCAGGTTGAATGCATCGTTGAGGAACAGAACATATTCGAGATCATACATACCATGGAATGGATTGTTTGACACTGGTGGGTCTTCATCACAAAAAAAAGAAAGAACCATTAACTTAAAACTCACACGACCAACACCAACATGTATGCCCCCTGGTGGTACCTATTATAAATGCTCCAAAGAGTCCTTGGGGTATTTGGCGAGCGACATGGGAGTGATACCAATATGTTCCATACTGGTGGCCAACGTTGAAGCGGTACTCGAATGTATTACCAACGGTAATGGGATACTGAGTTATATACGCTGCACCGTCCATCCATGGATACCCTTATACGAGAACAAACTTCTCAGTTTGTAATGGGAAAGGATTTCCTGTCCCGTTGGGAGTGATGAGGGAGGTCTCAGTTACCTTGGATGATGAGGCCATGCCAGTGGATGGAGGTGTTATCCCTGTCTCTGTTTGGTGAAAACAAAGGAAGTCAACCACATGTGGTTGCACATAGAGAACACATGAGAGTTTAGGGTTTTGATTGGGGGGGGGAGGTACAGGTTGTTGGTGACTCTGATGATAACGAAGTCTCCTTGATTTACTCTGATGGTGGGGCCAGGAGAGCCCACTTTTCCCTGATGCTCTATGCCTATCTTCACTTGAGGGTCGCCTGCAGGATTGAAGCCGATGAAGTTCTTCACAACGAGCTCAAACTCCCTGACCGCCCCGTCTGCCACTGTCACCTGTTGCAAGGCTAGAAGTGCAATCAAGAGCAACAAGCAACAACGAAGCCCAGATAGTGTGCACATCGTTTCTGGTCAAGAGTGGTAGACAGAAGAAACGAGGAAGAAGAAAGCTGAGAGAAGAGGTGCATGGCCAAGAGGAGATTCTCATTGGCGGACAATGACCTCAACGTTGCCGTTTGGTAAGTTTTCCAACTGTACATTCATTTTCAAATATTTCCCTTAGTAGAGAAAAAATGTACATATAGTTCCTTTTTAAGCTCCCACAGAATCCTGCGATTCGCCATGACGTTAAGCTCAGGGAAAGACCTGTACAGGTGTGAATAAGTGAGGCCACTAATGGATTTGCAGTGTTATCCAATTTTACTTACGTTATGCTTCTTTAGTTATCGTTTGAGTCGAGCAAAGAGAATAGGGAAGCAATGTCACAATGCTCCAGGCCCTGTTCCATTGCTTTTTCAATCATTTGTGTGGCCGCGTGCGTGGCAGGCAGTCTTACTCCCATCTCACTTGTGCATTCAGAGACGATCTGCATATCCTTATGCAAATTTCGAATCGGAGATCCTAAGTCGTTTTGTGTGTGTGTGTAGTGTGAGGGAGGGAGGGAGGGAGAGAAAGAAGAGCAGAGAGCAGAGAGCAGAGAGAGCAAAAAGAGGGATGAAAGTTAAGAGAGAAGGGTACCGCTTGGACCAAACTGTTGCTGTTTAACACGAGGAAGAGTCCTGTCAAGCATTCGGCTATATCCAAACGATTTCGATAATACAGCTGCCAAAGGTTCTTCCTTTATGCCTGAGAATCAACACCAGAGATCAATAAATCCATAGCTTGTTTGTTTCCAGGAGAAGTACGATCAGTTGAAACAAACCTAATTTTTTACTCAAGATAAGCGCTTCACAGGCAGCCAGAGTATGAATTCCAGTGAGCAGTTGGTTTATAAGCTTAGTTGAAGTGCCTAAATGAACAATAAAGCTCTCTTCAACATTTGAATTGACTGAATATCATTTTGTGCTTTCTGCTCAACTCCATAAAAATGATGACGATGTTCACTTCGCTGGTGAGCCATTTGCATCAGATTGTTCATACCTGTTCCAGAGGGCCCAGTGTAAACAACCGTTGTGGCCATCGCTTCAAATATTCCCTTCACCTTTTCAAAGGCTTCATCATCTCCTCCTGCCATAATCTGCGACACACAGTACCACATAGTATAATAGTTATTCACATTGCTCCCACCCTGGTGTTGTCTGTTGTGTGAGTATACCGAGAGAGTGGCGGCCTGAGCGCCCTCGGCTCCACCACTGATGGGTGCGTCGATGAAATGGCACCCTCTTAGTTCAGCTTCTTCATAACATCTTTTTCTTGGATTAGATCTTTCTGAGCTTAATCAGAGAAATAATTGCAAGTGTACTTTTACCTCTTTGTGGTCCTAAGATCCACTGTGGAATGATCCACAAAGATTTGGCCAGCCACAGCATGTTTGCACAGGCCCTCTTCTCCAACAAACACCTCCTGGCTTGCTGCCACATCAGTTAAACAGCACAGAACAATCTGACACTCTTGTGCAACCTCTGCTATGGACGAGCACACAGAGATCTTGTTGTTGTTGTTGTTGTGAGCATGCTGCTGTTCAAGAAATTCATGGGCCTTGGAGGAGGATCGATTGTAAACAAAGAGATGCAAATTGGGGTGTTTGGAGAAGAGATTAGCAGCCATGGGGCGGCCCATGTTGCCCAGACCAACAAATCCCACACGCAGGGGTCGCTGTTGTTGATCCATCATCAATGGCCATAAAACAAAATAAAGCACTTAAGGTGGCCAGATGAAATTGATTCAAACGGTCAAAAATATTATTTAAATTATTTCGAAGAAATATTTTTCCCTAAAACCCATTTGCTTCGAAAAAAGAACCTGCACATCAGCACCTGCATTCAATTGGCCTTGATTGCATCATGCCTGAACTACCAGAAATACACCGTTACTCTTCCCAGATCAACTTGTGGTGCACAGGAAAAAACTTCAGTAACGCAGAGTATCATTACAATGACCCACGCAAGTGGCCAAGGTTTGAAATCAAACAAACAAGCGGTGCAAAAAACGGTAGTGGGCTGACTGAAGTTTTTTTGCAGTATCGAATTAGGCAGTCATACGTTTGTAATCAAAAGTGAAGCACGAGGCAAAGAGCTGAAACTGATCTTTAGCAACCCTTTTGGAGGGCCGCAGACATCCGCTGTGTTTATGCATGGCCTGGTAAGTGTTTATTAGATTACTTATATCCTATTGCTGTGGTTAGATGGTGCAGAGAGAATATAAGTCTTTTCTTTCTCCCTGCAGGAAGGAGGGTGGGCATGGGCTGAAAGAGGCCAACCAATTCCCAACTACTGTATTTGTTCCTTTTCTTGTAATGAGGGGAATCTGTGGTAAGTTACAGTGTGATTTGCAACAATGAAAATAATGTCTACCTGAGCTGACGATGCATTACAATTAGCTTAGTGGACAAGTTGCGTATGGCATCTTACAAGATAGGCACTTGGGATGAATCTGCACGGGGACCAGACCCTCTGAGTGTACTTTTCCTCTCTCAGCACTTCATTATCTTAATCTCTCATCAACTAACGCTATAGTTTCACCATTATTGTAGAATTTCGAAGATTTTGTTTCCAACGTGCTGACACATGCTTCAACTGCAAAGGTGCCCTTAACTCATTCATCTCTCTGCTCTCTCTCTCTCTCTCTCTCTCTGTGCCAGTGTCAGTTTTAAGGGCTAATCCAATTACCACACTTATTTGCAGGATTTTAATAAGCCCATAGGCGAACTTATGCTCAACCAAAAGTATTTCAATGGTAAATATGGCCTAAAACTGTCATTTTTGATTCAATCTTCAATTGCAATTCAGTGCTAATTGGGTTTTACCGCTTCTTTAAGGCATTGGCAATTATCTTCGGGCTGAAATCTTGTGTCGAGCTGGCATCTCTCCAAAACGAACAGGTTTGATTGTCCATTGAGAGCAGAGAGAAACAAAATCGCCGCCAGTGCTTACGGGGTGAAACTATGTTGTTTTTTTAACAAATAGGAAGGGATGTCTTTGCGATGAAAGATACACTTTTCGTCTCCTCAATACAAGCCACCAAGGGACAGCTTCTGTTGGCCTTGTGCCATGCTATTCCTAGTGAAGTTCTCAGCAAAGGTATTCCCTCAAATTCGATGATCGAACCAGTGGGGTTTGCATTTCTTTTTTTTTTTTGAGCTTACTATTGATCGTTCATCATCATTGCAATCAATCAGGCATTGACAAGTATGGCTCTGCAGCCGCAAAAGCTGAGTTCAAGGAATGGCTCAGGTATCATCCATACCCAGTACACACACACACACACACACACACAATGTTCGATTTTTAACACCTCATGTTGGTGGATTAGATGTTATGGCAAGAGCCACAGCGAAAAGGATGGACAGGGCCGCACCCTATGGTATTTCACTGACCAGGAAGACAGACCCACCACACAGGCAGACCTCTCTCTCCTGGCATCGCCGCTCTACTCTCCTGTCTTTGGAGCTTCCAACACAAACAACCACATCTCGTTGAGAGCCCACCCTTTGCAGCAGGGGATGACTCCTTCCATGTTCGTACAACAACAACAGCAACAGTTCATGTCAAGACCTCCAAACCAATTCAGCGCATTGCTCGCTCAACCCTGCACTACACACATACGGCAAGCAATCACTCCATCGTCATCGTCATCATCAGCGACAACACCACCAGGAACACCAAGAAGGAAACAAGTTGTCCACTCGGTGACCACCAAACTGCTTCTTCTGATTTCTTTGCTTTGGAAGAGTGAGAGGATATCCCAAGAGCAAAAGAGCCTGCTCAAAGAGATTTTGATCTTGGGCGGCCGTGGCCGTGACAACAGCAACAGCAGCAACAATGGCAGTTGGGCGGACAAGCTGGAGGCCTGCCTGGAGTTCTTCGAGGCTGAGAACGACGTAGACGAGCTGGCCCACACCTTCTCGCGCCTCTGTCGCCTCTACACGGCATCCACCGTGGCCAATGCACCAGTGTCCAGTTTTAAGTTTTAGTTTCTAATTTGCCATTTACAATATTTAATATATTTAGTTCGCTTTTAGTAGATTAGGTGCCCCTCATGTTGCTCTAAATCTATTTTGTAGTAAAAGAGCATTAATATAATATATTTCTTGACAAGTTGAGATGTTAAGAAGGAAGGAAGGAAGGAAGGGAGTGGTCATATGATAAAAAAAGTGATGATCACTTGCCTACAAAATGAGATAAGATGTCAAACAGAATTCTTCTTTCTTCTTTGGAAGTGGAGAATGAATTGAAGAGTTTTTGATTGTTGGTTACCAACCCAATTAATTGTGAAAAACACTTTAACATCTGAGAAACTCTATTTTTTTTACAATTTACATTGAGGTACACATCTCAATGATAATAGGCCAATGTGAGAGGCCCCCCACATTGCAATCATCCCCATCCATTTTGTGTGTGAAGTGAATCGCAGAATTCTTTGGTGCCTTCCTCACACTGACTAGTAGCCAAGTAGGACGTTGTGGTATGTGGCAAACACCTCCTCCTGCTCCTCTTCCTCCAATTAGCTGGACTTTTTTGGCCTAAGTAACTGCTCAAAAAAACACACACACAGAGAAAAAAAAAGACCACACACAAGCAGGCTTAGAAGTTGTTGTTGTTGTTGTCTTGCTTCGGCATGGCGGCGGATAGAGCAGCAAGCGAGAAGGCAGATGATGATGGTGATGATGATGGGTGGCTCATCATCAGGTCATCATCATACTCATCGACGGCGAAGTAGGTCTCAAGGATCGCGACGGCTTTTTCGTAGATGTCATGGTTGCAGTGCGTTTGGAGCTGCTCGATCTGATCCAATCCCTCGGCCTCCTCGATCATGTCTGCATGCCGATTGTGGCCACCACCAGTATTCATGGACTCATTTTTGTCCGCCTTGAGGAGATTTTCAAGTGCCTCCAAGGCCACCAAAACAGCCCGGTAATCGCTGGCTTTCAACAAGTCGCACAGAGGCTTGATGCAGCCATGTGTCACCAAGAAGCGAATCTGTTCCGTGGATCCACCCCTTATGGCGTTCGCAATTGCGCATGCGGCTTCCTTCTTTATATCAAGCTCGGCGCTACCGAGAAGAGTGATCAAAGGACGGATGATGCAGGCATCAATTACAGCCTGAATCTGCCACTTGTTGCCACTGGCAGTGATGTTAGAAATGGCACTGCAAGCCTCTTTCTTGAGTCCCTTCTTGGGGCTGCTTAGGAGAGATGAAAGGCAAGGAAGAGCAGATTCATTGATCACAATCTGCCTCTGCAAGTCATCACCAGCAGTAATGTTAGCCACAACGCGAAGTGCTGGGGTAGCAACAGCGAAGGAATGGTGCCTGCAAAATAAAAATGATTAATTTTCCCGTTCAGATTGGGCCACTTTGGGTTTAAGAAGAAGAAGGAAGTATACTTACATTAACAATTCGACTATGCGCCTGGAAACGCCAGCTTCAATGACCGCCTGAATCTTTTCGTTGCTTCCTTCAACTAGATGGGCAAGAGCCCAGCAGGCATCAACCAAGACCTCATTATCAGTAGAGTAGATGAGACGGGCAAGAGTGGGAAGTGCGGGAATGACAAGCTCGAAAGACGGCTGAGGCTTGCCACGGCAGAAGTTGGACAGGGCCCATGTAGCATTTCGCAGCATGGAGAGCTTAGAGGTTTCACTTAAGGTTTGAAGAAGTGGTTCCAAGACCCCGTGCTGCAACACAAAGTCTCTGCATTGAGGAGAGTCGCCTGCAATGTTACCCAAAGCCCAGACAGCCTGAAGAACAGAACAGAACATCATGTTTTAACCTTAAAAAAATTAATCAGCTGACAACATGAATGGTGTTACCTGCTCCCTCACATCATCATTTGGAGAAGCAAGAAGCTGAATAAAGACTGGAACAGCTCCTGTTTCAATTATAACTCTATTATGCTCCGATGAACCAGAAGTGATATTTGTAAGGGCCCAGGCGGCTTCAAACTGCAGGAGGGGATCATGATGAAAGGAGAGGAACTGAACGAAGCGAGGAACTACACCAGTGGCAATGACTTTATCAAAGGGCATATCGCGCAGATCAACAGAAAGAAGCTTCCTGAACTGGGTTGTGCATTCGCGTTGAAGTGCCGGCTCGTTGGACATCACACCAGCGACCATCTTGGGCAAATTCTCCAACTTCGAGGTAAAAAAAGAGTTAGTTACACGGAACAGCACACTTGCACAGCAAAAAATATTTTATACACCATCGTACCTGCACGGAAAGAGAGCGGTCAGATTCCTGGTCGTACATTGGGTCCATTCAAGATGATTCGGAAGAATATAATAATATACGGAGGATTTAAAAAATATGAAGCTCGATGCTGCAGCTTGAAGGCAGGCGCAAATGAAGGCGAGAGCAAACCAGAAGGCAATGAGAGAGAGAGAGAGAGAAAGGATTATTTGGCTGATCTGATTGTGTGCACCATCTTTTCATTTCAAACTCAAATGTTTCCTCGAAAAAAAATATTTTTTTATTATTTATTGCCCAAGTGAATTTATTGAATGAGGGTTAGTTAGTCAGGGTTGCCATTGGCTGTGTGTTTTCTCTCAGTTTTCTCTGTTTTTTACAGAAAAAACATGGCCAACCAGCAAAAAGAACAAACCAATAAATTGAAAAAATACTCTTTGTGCCACAGGAGTGAGAACATTAACACCCAGCAACACCAACACCAACTACACACTATAAGATCAAAACACTTGTTGCACCCAGCCACACACAAGACCACAATGTCAGTGCTGCAAGTACTTGCCTTTATTGCACAGCAACCAATTGCCCTAACGGCATTGTCGGTCCTGGCCAGCACAACCAGTTTGGACAACATCGGATGTGTCGCTGTGAGCTCTATTTCGGGCTTGTTTGGATCCAAACATGCTGGTGGCAACATCTCTGAAGAGGCAATGCACATGGCCAACAGCAACACCAAGGTTGCGTGTGCTAGCAGCACATCCAGTGCAGGAGACACAAGCATCGAGGGTCTCCAGGTGGCACTGCGGCAGGACGGTGTGGGCGCTGTAGTGTGCACCATGTATACAGCCAAAACCACAGATGCAGACTCATCTGCTCTCCAACATTGGTCTTCAAGGACGCCTCAGGTGGTGCTTTATTCAGTGTCACCTTGCATGATGGCCCGAGGATGGACAAGAATCACATCAACGTGCGCTTTCCCTACCAGGCCTTGTTCAGATTCCCACCTGACAAGTTTGCCTCTGTCGCCAAGGTGGGCGGAGGCTTCAGAGGATAGAGAGGAAAGTGATATATCACGCCCTCAAGTTCGGAGTACATACAATTCCTTGAGGTGGCTTCCTCACTCTAGAGCCATTTTCTTGTGGCTCTCCGTTTACATGAAACGCATTGCTTGCAGAAAGAATTGTTTCCCATTCAGTCACTGATCCTCATTGAATCAATCCAATCTCTCCTGTGCTTGTAAGTGATCTCCTTTACAAAAACTTGCTCAGCTTATGTGAGGGTAGAGTGCAAAGACAATGAGAGCCCTCCGTCGTCAGCACCACCTGCAAAATAAGTTTAAGGTGTTGTTTAGACATCATTCTCTGTTATTTGGTGAAGGGTATTATTAGTCTAGTTTGTACCACCTCTCAGAGAGATATTGAACACATGGCGGCTTCACATGGGGGTGGGGCAGTGGGCTTGAATGAACGGATGAACAAGCAACTGGTCGATGGTGGGCCGGGCCTGAGCGTTCCTGTCCAAACACGCCGCCACGAAATGCTTCAGCTCCTGGCTGAATTCGCCCTTCAGCACTGGTTCAGGGCGGAAAATGATAGCAAATATAGCCTTCATGGGACCCAGCTCTATCATATGATATGAACCATCCACAGTTAGACCAACCTCTCTGCTCTCTCTCTGCTCTCTGCTCTCTCTCTCTCTCTCTCTCTCTCTCTCTCTCTCTCTCTGCTCTCTCTCTCTCTCTCTGTGTGTGGGCATGAAAGTTACGAGCGTGGGGCGGCACACACCAGGCAAGCTCGAAGGCTGTGATCCCTATCGTCCAAATATCTGACAGTTTGTCTATCGTCATACCTTTGAGGGCCTGCATTTAGTCAGTAAGCAAATTTCATGGAGGATGGTGGGATTGTGTTGGCTTGCCTCGGGTGCCATCCAGAAAACGCTATTAGGGACGATCCTTTTCGTCGGTATGGGGACTGGTGTGACAGCGGAGTCAACAATGAGTCGTGCTGCCTTCTCTTCCTTGGAGTAAAAGATCTTTCTTGCTCCGATGTCAACTGGCAGGCTGTGTGCATGCAATACTTTCACCACCTGCAGCACGCAATGCAGGATGATAGCAATATCCTTTTCACTCAGCTGCGACCGTCTCTTCTGGCTCCATTCGGGATACTCCTCGTGCAGCTGCCGTAAACAAAGTAAAGAAAAGGAGTTGAGTTGATTCATCACACGAAAGAAGAGGGACGGAGACGCGAGCTCACCCAGTGGCTGAGACATAATTGCCTTCGATAGAAGTGACGCACGACGGCTCGTTTGTGGCCGCCCTCAGGCGCTTGGATAAAGTCACGTACAGGCACCATGTATGGGCTAGAGCAACTCAACTCAATCAACTGTGCAATCTGGGCCTCAGCCTTCAGCAGCGCGCTGCGTTTGGCGCTGTCACCATAATCGGGAGGCTCCCATTCAGTGAGGACTAGAACGTCGCCAGTGAGTGTGTCCCTGCATTTGGAGAGGACCTTGCCACTGGGCAAGTACTTTTTGCTTTGATAACGAGTGGACTGGCAGGCAACAAGCTGGTGGTGATAGAGCTGCTTCCACCCATGCAAGTGAAACGAGATGCTCAATTCACTGATCGTGGTGAGGGGTGCTGCAGCTCTCGTTTGTTGTTGAGTTGGTTGCTGTTGTTGGGCAAGGAAATGGTGAAAGAGTGCCCGTTGGCAAGGCTGCACCATGTCTTGCCTGCACAGTTGCTTCCTGTGCCAATAGTCGGTGAGAGGTTTCGTTTTTGATTTTTGGGGGTGATTGAAGGAACTGACCAGAGGGAAGGGTGGTCGGAGAGGAACGCCAGTTGGCGGCAGAGCAAAGCGGAACGGCCAAGCTCCTTGGCTGATAAATGGGCCAGGATCATCAGCCACACCTCTCCAGGCAGCTGCCCCGCCCCATGCCCTTCTTCAACTGCATCTTCATCTTCCATCCAACCAGTCCTGTGGCCTTGTGTCATTTAATGAACCAATGAGTTTGATGGACGATGACCAGCCCCCCCCCCAAAACGATTCTCCCAAGCCAACGATGTGTGCATGTGTAAGAGTAAATTTTCAGATCTACATGTGAAGGCCATTAAGGAGAATTCTTCCCTTGAACTCTATGAACAACCATTACCATTACCAACTCACCAACCAAGAAGGAAGGAAAGTGCTCTTTTCTTCGATCAGATGAACAACAGCTCTTGCTCGCTGATCAGGTTGGCGAGGAAACCTCTGTAGAGGCCAGCCCATCCCTCTGTCGTGAACACTCTCCTGGCACAGTCCAGAGCGCCTCCGGGGTACTGCTCCGGGTAGACCAACAGCTGAGTCGTGACGACGTCAATGGGAGTGTACAAGAGCGTGGACAGCACGGTGGAGGCCAGAGACAGCCCGTACTTGATCAGGTGCTCCTTGGAGAAGAAGGGCACCTCCTCGTTCCATTCTTCATCTTCGTCGTCCTCGTCTGGCACGAGGTGCAGCATGTGGTACATCTTCTTCTCCAGGAAGGGAGCGATGTCGATCAGAGAATACTTCAACACGTTGAGGCCCAGAGCACGATAGAAACCGTTCTTGCCAGTCACTATCTCACTAAAGAACTCCCTCCATCCAGGCCTGTACACAGATATAGTGTGAATGTGCAATGGGTTAAGAATAGTGTGCAGAGATATAAGGCTTTGACGTGATGGGATGAGTGAGTACCATTTGTGGGCGGCAAACAGGACAGGCATGACTGAAAAGAAAGGATAAAAGAGGACGCCCGTGGTGATCTTGCCAGCAAGCAAATAGATCTGTTTCCTGGACAGGTGGATCCAAGGGGTGGGCCTCTCGTGCTCTTCGAGCTCCTCTTCGCTGGGCAAAAGAGTTCCATAGTCAAGATACACTGTTGTTGTTATGCAACATTGTTGTGTTGGTGAATAATAAGCATGTTAATGTCCATCCATTCTCAAACATATGTTAAAAAAAGGAACAGACAAAGTGGTTTTTCAAATCTTCCCATGATTTGCTTGTGTTCATTTGTTTGGGGGGAGGAAGGGAGTGAGGGGTAAGCGTACTCGTGCTGAGTCCAGCAAAGAGGCCAGCAGCCACTTCAGACAGGCCAACAGCAGCACTCACTTTCAAAACGTGGGCCCAGCCCTCTTCCTTCTTCAAATCGGCCACCTCTTGTGTCAGGCTCCTCAGATCAGGCCTGCCCGCGGGGGCGGCGGCCTGTCGCAGGAAGATGAGCCTCATGGGCAAGTTAATGATCAGATTGGCTCCAAAGAACCAGCCCAAGCGCTTCGTAATCTCAATGGCGCTGGGTACAATGAAGTTCATGTCGTCATCTACACTCCCACCAATGTCCTCAGCAGAGGTGGACAGCAGAGATCTGCCCCTCAACCTCTCACGGCGGGAGGGGCCCTGGGTCAGCAGCTCCTTTCTGCTTATCGAACGCCTCCTCCTGGGGGGGCTCTGAGAAGGGACAGCATCAGAGGATGATGAAGAAGAAGAGGCGGCGGGGGTGGTTTCAACAGAGTCTGTTGAGCTCATCTTTATCTCTCTCTTGAAAAAACACAAACAAAATTTTGAAGGCCTCCTTTTCTTGAAGCGCTCTCTGTCTCTCTCTCGATAAGATCTTAGCTCACTTTCCTGGTTGCTGTGTTGTGTGTGTCTGTGTCCTTGTTGTGTTGTTGTTGAGATGACAATTCCCTTGGTGACGCCGTTACCTTTTGCGGACAGTCACATTTATTCGGTCGACAATCCTTAACAAAGTTAAATGTTAAACATTAAAAATAATTTAAGGCTTCTCACGTTTAACATATTTACTTTTTTAGCTTCTGTCTCAAAAGAATATTAACAACGCCTTATTCATTCTCCTTCTCAATAATTATTTGGCCTTCTCCACTTCATTGTGAGTCTTCAGTGCAAGTCTCCTATGAGCAGGGCATCAACGAAGGATCCCTCAGGAAGGGACCCCTTGGCCTGGGGCAGACAAAGAAGAGCGTCCGCAGAACGCATGCTCAGCAATCGCGAGCTTGTCTGTTTGTATGATGGGAAATTCATTTCCTCTGTTAGTGAAAAGGGGAACTTGCTTGCTGATTGAAGTGGGTACAGGAGGGGGGGGGGATTGCCTGAGCGCCTGTGCTCGAGGCTACAAAACTATTGGAGTGCTCGTCCCATCGCAGAGATGCTCTGTGGTATTCTGGTCTCTCGGGATCTAGTGGAAGCGATGAGCTCAGCTGAAATGAGGTTGACACATGGCAATAACAGACAGTTAGTTACTCAACAAATAGGTATAGGCTGGTGATAAAGCAATCCTTGAGTGTTCGAGTGAGGGCAAACCTTGGCCTTAATTTTAGTGAGTTGAGGATTCTTCCAGCCCGCCAGCTTGCGGAGGGCGGGTAAAGCCATCAGCTGGAAGGTGACCAAACTACTTACGGGGTTCCCTGGTAAACCGAACACTAGGACCTTCCTGCCACTTACTGCAAGAAAGCAGTTCTTGTTTGTTCCATGTGTTTGATTGATAGACAGTTAAATATTACCTTGCACGGTAGCAAAAGTTAGGGGCTTGCCGGGCTTCATCAAAATACGCCCAAAATGAACTTTGCCTGTAAGTAAGAGCGATTGGTTGATTGAACAGGAATTTCAACAAAGATAGAAGGTTGTTTGAAGAGCTGAGATGAAAAGACACCTATGCTTTCCAAAAAAGGCTGCAACAAATCTAGCTCGCCCATTGACACTCCTCCTGAAGTCAGCAGCACGTCAGCCTCTTGCATACCCTGCAAACATTTCACAATGAAAATTGAGAAATTGTTTGCCAGAAAGAAAAATAAAGGTTTGGATCTATAAAACGTACTTTTAGAACTTTGCTTTTGAGATTGTCTTCTTGGTCTATAGCAATGCCAAGGTCTATGCACGACAGACTACCGCCTAATGCCTGGCGCAGCGCAGCTAGTAGCATAGATTTATTACTGTCCCGAATTTGACCAGGTCCTGGCTGCTCATTGATGCCTACTAGCTCATCTTTTGGTGGGAAGAAGGAAAGAAGTCAATGCTAACTATTTCTATCTTTGTTTCCTTCTATCAAAAAGGACACAGTCAAGAGCGAGATATACCTCCGGTTGAGAGGACCGCCACGCGTGGGGTTGGGTGCACGACTACATGTGATGCACCTACAGTGGCAAGAAGACCTGCTTCTGCTGCTCCTATCTTTGATCCAGCCCTGTAGCGTTTAACGACACAGAAGCATCAAGCAGCAGATCACAAATATAAAATTACATGATGAAGCTATCCTCAGTGTTGAACATTCACTTAATAACTTACTCAACAACAATTTGACCTGGGCTTATGTCTGAGCCAATTGGTCTTATGCAGCGCCCTGGAGTTGTACCGACGTTGAATCTCACAAGCTGTCTACCTTCACTGTCCCTTTCTGGGAGCAGCTCTGTATCTTCGACCTTCACAATACATTTGTCAGTTGCAAGAGAAAGGGAGGAGGAGGAGGACAACATAGGAAATTTCTTAACCTTAATGACAGCATCTGCTCCTTCGGGCACTGCAGCTCCAGTTGTGATGCGTGACACGACGCCCTCGCGTACTGTAAAGCCAGGAAGCTTGCCTGCTGTCACTTCCCCTATTACTGGATACGTGCCAGGCATGTCCTGCGTTGCCCACACATGTTAACAGATAAACTTCAGTTCTGCGACCCATGTGTCTGTGCAGAGAGAGGAGAACCTTTGCTACAACAGCATAGCCATCCATGACAGAGGCGCGGAAAGGCGGGAGTGGGTCGGTTGCGTGGACGTCTTGGGCCAGCACCAATCCCACAGCGTCGGCCAGCGCCACTTTGACTGCTGGCAATGGCTCTGCCTCGTGCAGCACAATCCGCAGTGCCTGCACTCCCCAAATGACCAGTTGGTGTGGGCCACAATAACTAGAGGAATTGTGTGGGGGGGGGTATAATATTTATACCTCATCTATGGGGAGCATGGGGTAGGGAGATTGTTTCACATAGCCTCGGACAGACGAAGACATGCCTCGCTTTTGTTGTTAAAAAAAATGAAAAATAAAAGCGAGGAATGTGAAACAATCTTGGACATTCCTGTTATTCCGCGCTTTTTCTGTTGTCTCCAGATAAGTGCAGAAACTGAAACTGATATCTAGAAACGTACAGAAAATTCTGGATATTTTCATGTCCGTGCAGCAAACAAGAGATAGTGCACAAACATTTGATTGTGTCAATTATCAAATGTGTTATCTTGATTTGGGGAACAAAAAGAGGGAAGTGATTCTTCACTCCTCCTACAACTAGAGAAATCGTCTTGCTAAAGTGCCAATTCTGTACAGTTGCAGTTGCTGAAAGGCTATCTCACTGTGAATGTGGACCTTAGTAGTTCTCCACACCTCCTGGTTTGGAATTAGTCCAAGCAAGTTAATTTTCCAAACAAATGTGCTTCAGTGTGCAGGGGCGTGGGAGGAATTATCATACCGAGATGTCCTTTCCCAAAAATTCAGTAATCAGAATGGTTCCGCCTGGGTGGTTGCCAGGGTCTTCCAAATAATCACTTATGTCGTACACCGCGCCATCAAGAGCTATCCACGCATCGTCCTTTTCTTTGTGTTCTGCCACTTCATCAAGTGTGTACTGCTCACATTCGACATCTGCCATGGCCTCCCCAATGGTGGCCGCAAAAGCTGCAAATGCTACTAATTTCTTGGAAATTCATTTCTGGGAATTGCTTTTGCGATGTTGTCACATCGATTAGATGAACTTGCAGTGGATTAAAGCTCACCTGATCTCTGCCCATTTACCTCATATCACTACACAAGCCACATCCAATCAAATAAGGACTTCTTCTCCTTTCTGCACGAGTAACAGAGATGGAAGACAAGTGGAGGAAATGAGGTTTCAAATAGAGAATATCAGTACTTAGGCAAGGAAGTAGTGGAGAAGCTCAGAATGAAAGCCCAGCTGCTTGGACATCAAACAATCAATACCCAAACACTGTCACGCTTCGAAATCGCAGTGGTGCAGGCGTATCCTTCTGAAGAGCCACATGGTGTTTTTGGTGTGGACAAAAGCAACTGGGGACAACTTAGCCTGAACTAAATAGATGTGTTCAATAGCATACTGCTCAATGGAGGCAATCTGGGTGCTACGAGACATCTTTGCCGAGGAGTTGAAAGCAACGGATATTGACCAGAGGAGTGGACAAGATTTGAGACAGGCCATAGTAGGCCTTGCAGAAAAGCATCACATCAACAACTGGCTGAGGAACTGAGCTTCCCATGGTTTGTTCTGGACGAATACGACCGGTGATGGCTGAGTTTGCTGTTGCTCTGCAGATTCTCTGACATCATGACCAACCCTTGTTGTTGAAAGACATCCTTGCCGATGGTGGGTGGTGCAGTGGCATCACTGACTTTGCAACTCTCTGGCCAAACCAAAAAAATTAGAGCAAAGCTTTTGAAGCTGAAGGTGGATGCCCCTGTGATCGGGCGCCTTGGCCAGTTTGGTACTACAGGCATCATCCTATTTACTGCAACCTTTGCCTCGGCTCTGTTCAGATCAACACGACGAAGACATGCCTTGACCTGATGACTTTATCAAAGCATAGAGAGCATCTCGGCAACTTGCTTCCCTAAGGAATCACATCTTGTAAACAAACTGATGACCTTCTTCCCGAAGAAGTGGAAATCCAGAAATTGGAAAGGTGAAATGGATGCCAACAAGAACATGTTTCATATATGCCATCTGCGCATTCTCATCAATTGGAAGGGCTTCACGAAGGGCCAAGTGCAGCATCTAAGTTCTCCAAAAGCAAGATCTTGTTGGTAAGCTAATGGCTCCTACTGTTATTAAGTGCTCTCCTCTTGCTTGCCAGAACCAACCGTTCACTAGAAAGCACAATGCAGTCCAGCACCACTATGGCCTTGCCTCAATCAATTACGTAAACAGGAGACAAGCTAAAATGAAAACAACATTTTAATAATTACTGTTTAACATATAAATGAAAAAAAAAAAGGCCTGCATACAAAATTTTAATGTTCTGTTCTATTTGTAATCAATCTATTTCATTAAATGAAATAAAATGAAAATGTATGAAGGCCTTTTTTCAAACATCTATGTTGGTCATGCAAGGCATGACAGTAGGATTTCTGCTTTTGATATTGTCAGCTGCTCTTGGTCGTTTCTTTCTTCTTTTTCTTCTTTGTCTTGCTCTTTTCTTTCTTCTCCTTTTTCTTCTTGCTGCCGCCATGCTGCAGGGCCTCTGCTGTGCTGCTGTTGCTGTTGATCCTATCGACATGGTTTGCAAGAATCCTCTTCCACCAGGTCCTCTTCGATTCAACCGATGGGTGGTCGACGACCTTGAACGTGAACGGACCCTCGTGCAGCGTCCTGCATCACACACACACACACACACACACACACACACACACACA
>CDFI01106708.1:139447-154425 GCA_000826405.1 Acanthamoeba divionensis | reverse complement strand
CACACACACACACACACACACACACACACACACACACACACACACACACACACACACACACATCACCTCGTGTGCTTCAAGAAAGGCGGAGTGTGATGCGTGACGTACTGATGATGAAGCTTCCAGTTGAAGAGAGCAGAGTCGGTGTATCCGTCAAAAGGATTGAGCTCGACGATGGTCACAGGCAACAGTTCGCCATCAGCCAACTTGGAATGTGGGAGCACCGTAAAGTCGATCACGTAGCTGTCGTAAGGCGGTTTCCCCTTGACCTGCACACAAGCACATAAGATCGTAGTAACACGACATCCAACACACCAAGCACCCATACCACACACACACACACACACACACACACACACACACACACACGAGGGCGCACACTGCAAACGGACCTGGGTTTCCCAGTAGTGCTGCACGCTCTTGGCGATGAGCTCCTTCTGCTGCACCATGGCATCAAAGTAGCAATCGTAGTAGTACTGCGAGAGGGCGGTCAGGTGGTTGTTGCAAACGAAGCCGCGCAACTCGTAGGCAATGTCAAAGTCCACCCACTGGCGGATGACCAGATTGAGCTCCCACAGTTTCTCCTGATACTCCAACCGTATCTGCACATCCTCCAGAGTTCGGAAGCTGGATGTGAGTCGTTAGTGATATTTTCTTTGTATTTACACATATTGTTGTGGCATAATAATCCTTGATGATAGGCACCTGATGAAAAGGAGCTTCAGCGCTTCACGACCACTGGTGACCTTGAGTGCGCCCATCATGGCCCTGTAGATGGCAGGAAGGCCAACGGCATTGCTAGACAGGCGATGGAGGTCCGCCTCATCGTCCTTGATGGGTAGTTTAAGGAACTTGTAGATGCGACCTCGCTCCGTGGCAGCGTCCTTTGGGCTTCGATCTGACAGCTTCACAAACGCACCACCACTCTCCTATAGATCAGATATGCATATTGCTGGGTAAGGTCCATCCACGCTTCAAGTCTGCTTTTGGAGGGAGAGGGAGGGACACCTTGACATACTGTTCGATGATGGGGTTCATGCGCTGTTCGAGGCCCAACAGCAGGGGACAGTCATCGTAGTCGGGTATGTCCTCGGCTTCTGGTGCTACAGTGGCGGAGAGGTGTGTGTAAGAGGTCAGGGTTGCAAGTAGTCGCTCCTGGTAGGCAACACATGCCCTCGCCTCCTCCACGCTCACTCTGTCCACACACGATCGTGAGCAAAGCATTCCAGGGCAGGGAAGGGACCTGCTGAACGCGAGTCGAGGGACTAGCCCCCTTTTTTTAGGGGGTGGGGGATGAACTTACGAGAGGAAGGTGGAGGGGAAGGTGAGATCCTTCAGTGGTTCGTACCACACGTGGACAGAGAACGAGTTCCAGTACTTCAGCTCCTCTTCTCTCTTGGCATTCATTGCCAACAAGTTATGGTCTCATAGTAAGAGCACTTCTTGCTTCTGAGCTTTTTTTCCAGTTCAATTAGGAACATTCCAGTGACAGAATTCTTAGTTGTTGTCAAGAGTGTTTAAAACTTGTAATGAAATGATAAATTAGGCAATATAGCAAAATTAACAATTTCAGAAAAAGTTGAAGAACTCTCCATTGATACATCATCAGACTATTCATTTGTTTTGTTCATTCAGAAACACAACAACCAATTTGTTTGTTTGTTCATTCAAAGTTTTTTCTTTCTTTTCCAACACACATTCACACACAACAAAGAAGAAGGATGGGTGAGCATTCCAAGAAGTATGCTTTCGTAGGGGTGGGCCTCAGCGCTCTGCTGTTTGTGTTCTCCATCTTGGTCATTGCCCTCTTTGGTGCCAGCAGGGACATGGACAACGACAGCTGTGATACACTCAAGATCAGAGAGAGGACAGCAGGTGTGGGAATCTTTGCTGGGATTTCCCTTTTCTTCTACACCATCATTGCCCTTGTTGTCTACTCTTTGCCCATTTGTGGGCGCCTTTCTGAAGGTTCCTCAAAGACCATCTCCAGAGTGGTCATCTTGGCTGGAGGACTCTTTGTGGGCCTTTTCCTTCTTGTGGGGTGGGCTCTGTTGGCCAAGGACATCAATGATGTGAATGACTCCGTTTGTGACCCACCAGGTTTGAAACACATTTCCATACGTTTGACCCAAAATAGTTAAAAGTGTTTCCTTTAGGGTCTCAAAAATTCTTTAAATATCTGACAATTTATATTTTGTTAAAACACAGGTTCCTGGGGTGCTGCCTTTGCCTTTGCTCTGCTGGCGTGGATTGGTGTGGCCATCATGAAGGTTCTTGCCATTGTAGAGATCATCATGGACCGCCGCCGTTCCTCCTACGAAGCTGCCTAAACCATGAAACAAGAAGAAGAAGAAAAGAAGAAAACCATCCAACCATCCAACCATCCATCCCCAAAACAAGAATTCCATCTCTCTGCTCTTGTCTCTCTTATATCTTTGGAATAAATTACATTTATTCAATTTCATCATCATTATCTCCACGACCACTCCTTTGGTGTTTGCTTGTTTTGCTTGCTTGCTTGCTTGCTCAGTCACTTAATCATCACATCTATCTTAGGGCAGGCTTTGGTACAACAGGAGCAATAGGCACAAGATAGCCAGCAAAACTGGCCACACCAGTTTAGTAGCAGTAGTGGTGGTGGCTGAAACCTTGACCTGCTGTGTGCCTTCTTGTTTCTCCTTCTTGTTGTTGTGCTTCTCTTCTTTGTTCTCTTCTTCGTTCTCTTCTTCGTCTTCCTTCTCCCTTTCTTTCTCTTCCTTCTCCATTTTCTCTTGTATCTTTCTCTGTTCTTTCTGCTTTCTCTTCAATCTATGCTCTTTCACTTTCTCCAACCTTTGCCTTATCTTCACTATCTCATTGCCGTCCTCCTTCCTGCCCATCTGCTCCAATATCTGAATACATCTTTTGAACTTCTCCTCTTCTTCTTTCGCTTCCTCTTCACTGAGGTCTTCTTCTTCTGTCAGTTCCCCCCTATCCTTTTTCCTTTTCCTTTCCCATTCCCTTCTTCTCTTTTCCTTTTGCTTTCTCTTCTCTTCTCTTTCCTTTTCCTCTTGTTGCTTCATTTGTAATTCTTCACCTTTGTCATGCTGATCATATAGTTCCAACTTCTCACTGGTAGGACTATTATGCCCCGTTTTCTTTTGCTGAGACTGTTGCACACAATGCTCCGCCCATTCTTTATAAAACTTTTGAAGAGTATCCAAACTTTGCACAACTTTCTCATGTCCTGTTTCGCCCTCTCCGAAGCATTTAACACAAATATCCAGTGACTGCTTGAGCATGAGTTCTGCTTCCGAGTATCTGTTTAATGAAAAAAAGTTTGAGAAAGGAGAAGAAAAGAGAAACTGGGGCGGGTTTAGTGAAGACCTTTTCTTAAGTCGATAGCAGTTGCCTAGTTTATAGCAGTTAAGCGAAATTGAAGGGTGGTATTGGCCAAATGCCTTCTCGTTCATTTGCAAAGCTGTAGAATAGCATGTTATGGCAGAGGCAAAATCCTTCTGGCGCTCATACAGGGTTCCCAGTCCATGCTGCACTGATGCAATTTCAGGGTGCTCGTTGCCTGAAGTGTTCAGATTGATTATACAGTTAGTCGCCTTTCTGCATGTTGCTTAGGGTTGGCATTGTTTCGCACCTAGGACTTTAGATCTAATTTCAAGTGACCTTTGAAAGAGCGTCTTTGCCTCTGCGTACTTCTTCTGGGTAACCTGTTAAAAAAATATTAGACGAACTATTTTGTCTAATAGAAAACTCGAGTTCTTCAACAAACCACCTGGGAGCTAAAACTTTAGAACACAGTGTACCTTGAGAGCTGCAAGGTTATGCAAAGTGCGTGCCACTTCAGGATGCGCCTTTCCAAAACAGTTTTCTCTTATTTTTAGGGCTTTCAACAGATACTTTTCTGCTGTGTCATATTTTCTCTGCTTGCGATAACTGTGGAGCGCAAATACAAACAATATAGCATGAATAGAGTGGCAAGAGTAGAAGAAAAGGGATTGCAGAAAAAGAAGGAAAGGCTATACATACAGGTTGCCCAAATTGTTGATTACAACAGCAATGTAGGGGTGAGACTTGCCAAGAAGCTTCTTCCTAATGGCAAGAGAATGTCTGAATAGAGATTCACTCTCTGCATAACGGGATGACGACTGGTGATTGTAGATAAGCGCAAGATCGTTGAGCACAATAGCCACCTGTTTGATGTTAGTTGATAACTATCAGCTAATCTGAATCAATAGAAACAAAGATCAAGGTGATTATAATTACCTCAAGATGATGTTTTCCCACGACTTCCTTGAGCATAGCTAGGGCTCTTTTATACATCTTCTCTGCTTTACTATACTCGCCCGTGTAAAAGTGCAAGAACGCTATGTGACGAACAGAATTGGCTACCAAAGGGTGAATTGGTCCCAGACTTTCTTCTCTTACATTCAGTGATAATTGGTATTCCTAGTTCATAAAAAATAATTTAATACTTTTGCTATTGGATTCCCGTTTAAATAAACAAATTACCTTGGAGGCTTCACTGTAACGTCCTTCCTTGCCAAGAACCTCGGCAATGATATGTCGTGTGCGTGCTACCTCTAGATGACTATTGCATGTAGACATCAGTACAGCTTACTAGAGCAGAGGGAGGGCCAAACAAACCTTGCACCAAGCATACACTGCTTCATTTCCAGGGAAGTCGAGAGTAGAGACTTTGCTTTCGCATATTTCGAGCGTATGGAAAGCAAACGACCAAAGTTGTCAAGACATGCTGCCACTTGCAGTCCGTGGTAGTCCGTAGAACCTATCTTGCTGCATTTAGAGTAACGAACCGTTGGTCTTTATCAATTTTGTATGGCGAAAACAAGGGTACAAAGTATTTGAACTAACCTAAGTTTTAATTCTGCCCTTCTTTGTTCTTTTTCCTCTCTCTCTCTTTCTTCATCACTGGCGCTTGAATTGGGCGGTGTAGATAGGGATGCAGAAAATTCTTTTTTGTATTTGGAAGCGTCCGTTGAGGGCCTGAAAATATTAAGCGCTTTCTGAAACAGCTGTTCTGCTTCATCATACTTGCCTTTGTTTCAGGTTAAACGATTAGAATTGTCTGTGGTGTGTTCTGTGGGAATTAGAGTTACCTAGTTGGGTATAACACTTTCCTAGAGAGAGCATACTTTCGCCCGCTCTCTCTTGGTCTTCCGCTATCCACTTTCCTTTGTTTGTGCCTCTTCGTCTACCTTCAATTTCTGGCTCTTCGTTGGTACTCATGATTGTCTGCTGCAGCTCTATGGATCTTTGCAAATGGCTTTCAGCCTGGGAATATCTGGGGAAAAAAATAGTTATTGACAATTTCTATCGGACAAGGAGAATAAGGGTGTACTAACTTGCATTGCTCACAATATAGATTCCCCAAATAATTTAACGTGGCAGCAACACTTCGAATCCATTGTTTTGCCTCTCCTATCAACGGAGAGGAGGAAGCATCTGTAGATGTTTGCTGAGATGATTTTGAAGGGAAATATTTTTCAGACACTCTAAGCGCTTGTATGTGGTAGTGTTCTGCTACTCTATATTCGCCCTGTGCAGCAAACGCATAACCTAACTCATTCAGTATGAACGCAACGTCGTCATCCTCTATAAACTCACTCTCGGATTGCTTGGAACATCTGAAGATAAACAGATACGAATTAGTGGAATTGAAAAACAAAGATTAAACGAGAACGACTATACCTGCGTTCATTTAAAGGAGATTCAGCATCACTCTCTTTGTCACTGTCTGTATCTTCCTCCTCGCTGCTATCTTCAGTTGTAAATGTTTAGATGAATAGTTAGCGAACTGAAGAGTCGTGGTGAAAAAAGAAAGCAGTTGGAACCTTTCTTGGAAGTAGATTGTCGGTGTTTCCTCGATGGCACGAATATTAGGTCTGATTTTATGGCCACCAGAAGACTAGTATACAATTCTATGAATTCTCTAGGGTTTAACCGTGCACGAAAGATGTCATGACCTTCTCGTGCAAAGGAGCAAAACAATCGACAATTTTTCTTGGAAACAAAGAAAGCAAAGGACAGATTAGAAGAAAAAAATACAACAAGTAAAATCATGATATTGGGAGAGAATACCAGCTCCTTAATACACAATCTCATGGCTTCCTCAAAGTTTTGTCTGTCCTGGTCGAAAATCTTGAACCCAGACAATAAATCGTCTCCTCCTTTGCGGTAGAGAACGCGTACTTTTTTCATTAGCTCATAGTAGTGTTGTACATATCTCTGGTTCCATAGTGCCAATTGTATCTCGTTTTCTTTGTTGGGGCCTTCTTCTGGTTCTAAATGTGAGTACAAACATGGTGAATGAGTGAAATGTTTATGTTTGTTGCTGAGCGGAAAAATAACATACGTTGTGCCTCTTTCTTTTGCGCAGTGCATGAAGCAAACACCAATATGGTATGATGAAGCTGGTATCGCCATGATACGGGATAGAACTCAACCAAACTGTTGGTTAAGAATTCGCTGAGCACTTCTTGCACCACGACTTCGCTTTCCCCAAACACTGTAGCAGCTGCAACATCTGATGAAGTTGATATGTGTTAGGGTTAGCAAGTAGTGAAAGAGCCAAATGATCACAAAAGAAAATCCCAGGCAAAAAGCAGCTGACAATGAAGGATCTCTCATTTCATCTTGTGAAGGGAAGGAAACCATCAAAGGAGCCAGGAAAAACAGACAGAGCAAGGAAAAGGTTTTGCAGCTTTGGAGGGAGCAGCTCATAAGATGCATTAATACACGTTTCAACTGTGTTGCCTTCTAGCCTCAGAATCTCTCCCTGAATTGTTTTGGCAATTAATGGCAAATTCTCGCGTTAAAGGAGGCGGCAAGAGAGAGAAACCTCATTAGTGGATAAACGCGTGATCATGGATTCAGGTCTTAAATTGCTTTGTTTTGCCAAAGTTCCTCCAACAACTTGTAGTGCTAGTGGCAAATACCCACAGAGAGATGCTAGCTGCCCAGCCTGCTCTGTTGAGAGAAATGAAGGCACATGAGGAAAGAAGAGTGTTGTGAGCAGAAAGCGTGCAATAAATCTGATCCTTAAAACTGATTAGTACCTTCTGTTAGCTTTCCTCTGGTAGTTTGCATAAGCATGGCAGTTGCTTCATTTGGGGTAAGCCGGCCCAGCTTTTTAACACAAGCAGCTCCAAGTTCCACATCGAGCCCTAAATCCCTTCTTGAGGTCACAATCACCAAGCAAGTTGATTTCGGCAGAAGAGAAAGAACCTGTACAGAGATATGAAGAAATGGAAGTCGTCATCACTGAACTCTTGGCGTGCAACTTATTGATAAAAGGACAGAGTCCAAACCTGCTCCTTGTTTCCAGCATCATCGAGCAAAAGCACAGTGCGTTTGCGGTTGAAGCATGACAAGTAGTAGCCCTCCACTTCAGTGGCGGCAGTGGGCATCGTGATAGATGGGTGAAATGCTCGGATCGTATAGACCATTGCATCGTACGTCTGTCCAGAAGAAAACCTTAGAACAATAAAGTTTGGAAATTTTGATATACCACTGAAGCGATTAAGTTGGTTACCTCCATTGGATTTGGAGTGGAACCATTAAGCTGAATGCAAAAATGCCCATCGGGATAAGAAGTGGACATGGCAGATGCAATACGCCTAGAAAGAGTTGTCTTGCCCACACCCCCTTGACCATACAGAGAAACAACCTTCCCATATACATTAGCAAAGAAAGGAATTGATTATTGAAAACAAGAAAGCAGTGACTTACTTTGACATGATCCTCACTGCTTTCAAGCTGATCTATGATGTCTTGCAAGTCTGCATGTCGCCCAACAAAATTCCTTGGAACCGAGCCCAGCTTATATGTGAGAGTGTCTATAAACAGAGAATGAAAAGAGCAAGTTAGCAATTAACAGTCAATTCAAATCAGCAGCAATCACTGGAGAAAATAAAAACCCTGAGTAAAATTTTGGTAGTACCTTGTAATGGTTGGAACACCGAACCTGTTCCCATCGTGAAGTTCATTCGCTGTAGAATCATTTCCATGCTCATTTGGTAAATACTACCTGAGCGTCTCATGTATGCTGTGGGCTTGCTCTTGCTCATGAGGTACACAGGTGCAGTGCCTCAAGGTAAACAAAGCCGTCAATAAAACAGTAGTAATAGACAACATTTGTCCTTTATAATATAATAATATACCTTTTGCAACATGCAATTCCATTACAAATGTGTCTGGGCTATTACAAGATGAAGATGGGCGTTAGACTTGAAAAATAGTTCTTGTTCATATGCCTTTAGAGACGAACCTTGGAGCAGTAACGGGAACAAAGACAATAGCACATGATTTTGTATCAACGGAGGGCCAAATAGACTCGACAATGCCATCAATATGCAACCTGAAGGAGACCTAAAGTTAGTCACATAAGAACAATTTACGAAAGTTGAACTATATACATGCCAAGGAACAGTGATAAATGGAAATTTGTCAAGAATTTCCACCGCTGGTAGAAACTAACCTGATTGCATCACGTTCTCCTCTGGTCAATTGTACTCCAAACACAACTCCATTGTCATCAATTCCAAAGTAACAGACTCCGCCATTGGTATTCAAGAAAGCGTTAATATATTTACCACTGTAATCAGCAATTCTCTTCACTGGCTTGTCGACTATTGTTTTTGTTGTATTGTAACATGTCAGCTTGTTGCAGATTGTATGCTGTTTATCTTTAAAGGGTGACAAAGCCATGAAAGTTGTAACTCATACCGTTATGAAGCTGCTTAAACTCGTGCTCTCTGTCTTCGTCGAAGGGAACTTTTTGTCCCTTGACATAAGTACGGTCCTGAGCAATCTGAGCAAGTGTGGACGAAGGCGAAGGCTTATGGCCCTTGAAGATAGAAAGAGAATAAAACAAAAAGAAATCACAAACGCATCATGAGAAGAACAAAAACAGAACAGTGTGCAACAATTAATTTGATGCTGGTCATTGAAGATACGTACTGCAGCAGTTGCTCCCTGGGCTTGTTTGGAGGTGTCAACAGAATCATGGTGTGAAGCAGGTTGTGGTGACGAAGGTGTCGAGGAAGGCAAAACGGAGGGGGACGAAGAAGAAGAAAAGCTATGGGGGAGAGAAGCAGAGGAAGAGGAAGAGAATCTTGCTCTAGTGCCGCTGTTACTGATAGAGCTGTGCTTGAGCTCAGTCAAGTTGGAGCCAGAACGGCTCCTTCGCAGCTGATAGTCGCGTGAATTTGGCACAGGCATAGTTGCATGGGAAGCAGCATGTGAAGATGACCACACAGAAGGAGAAGCAGTGGTGGCAGTGGTTGTACTAGGGGCACGAAATGAGTGAAGCATAGACTTGCTGGGTTTACGTTTTGAGGTGCCCTTGTCTGTGGGGTAGTCGCTTGGTGATGTTGCAGACACGGGGGCTCTAGCCAAAATGCTTGAGAGAACTTCATCGCCATAATCTCTGCCATGGTTGCTGGTGGCCTGGGGCTCGTTCTCTACACTCTGCCTCACGCTAGGAGGCGATGAGGTGCTCTTCTGTTGGTTGACTAAAGAAGCCAACCACCTCTCAAGGTCTTGTTCGCTCAACTCTGGTGGGGTGCCCTTGTGTGTGTGTATGTTCATGATGCTAAATGTTCATCAAAGCGAGATCTTTGTGGTTGTTGCTGTTGTTGCTGGTGTTGCTGTATTTTTTAAAGGGGGTGGCTGTAAGATTTTGGGCAGCCACTCTTTCTTGAGGAGAAGAACAGTAAGCTGGAAATTGAAAACAAAATGTTGCCTGGCGCTGTTGCCCTCTCAGTTTCGAGAATTGTGGATTATCCCTCTGTGTTGGAATGAAAAATTCTTTGCCACAACAACAAGCAAAGCAAAACGGACAAGGTTGTGTGGTGCCAACGAGGAACTGGCCCCAATTCACAAATCAAATTCACGGATTTCTTTCAACCAATCGCGTAATTCACGGACAATTTATTTGATTTTTGATTCGACTATTTCTTTGAAATATTTCATTTTCCGTGAATTAGGTCCCCCCACATTTTAGTAGGTTAATAGAAATATATTGTGATTAAAACAAATTTAAAAAATTGCCTTTTAATTAAATAAACCAGGAACCCATTGTGCAAGAGCTTTGTATATTTTATGCTGGTGGACGATCCCAAAGAATCTTCAACATTTACTGCAAAAATGTGGAAGGAGAGACCATTTGTTGTGTTGTTTTGATCCCAAAATATATTTCTATTAACCAACCAAAGCCAGATGTTGCAACACACAAAATGTGTTTTAAATGAATTTATGAACTTAAATTTGGGGTACAGTTGCACCAGAAAAGTAGACACAAGTTGACAAAACTCTCACACACGCTCTCTACTCGGCAATGTGAATAAGACAGGGAGTGGGATGCTATGTTTAGCAGTCACCAACACAGGGATAAGAGGCAGCTGTGGCAATACCGCAGTTGTTGTCCCTAAGAAGAAGAATTATGAGGTTTGTGGTTAGTGTTTGCTTTTGTTTTCAAGGATGTGGCAGGAAAGGCTGCATCTCTTACTTGTTCCTGGACATCCAGATGTAGCCGCTGTTACCCCAGCTACCACTCCAGGAGTTCTTCACAATCCAGTAGTCACTGCCACTGTCAGTACCATAGCCAACGGCAAGCACACCGTGGTCCAGCTGAGTAGCGGAGCAGTCAGGCTCATAGTAGACTCCGCCTACAAGAAGTTGTGGTCAACAAAAGGGACATAGAATTGGATGTGCTCTAATGGTTGATCGAGAAGATGGAATTATTACTGGAGTAGAACTGGAAGGAAGACTGGCTGGCATCAATGGCAACGGAGACGGGGTTCATGGCAACAGCAGCCTTCAGGGCATTCTCATCACCAGAGGGAATATCATGGAAGCCTGAACAAGAAGAATGTGTTAAAGACAGGTTCTGTACAAAAGTTTGTTGTCAGTAAAAGGGAATCTCTTCTCTTTAACTTACTCTTGATAGTAGCACCAACACTGGCCTTTTGGAACCTACAGTCGTTGGGACCAGAGGTAGTGTAAGGGTAAGAGCTCTCAGTGTCAATTCCATTGTTGGAAATGATGTACTGGAAGGCCTGGTCCATAAGACCACCGTTGCATCCCTAGATCAGTGGAAAAGTGAAGATAAGACCAAGGTCTACCTTGAAAACAATACACTGAGTTCAGATGATATGTTACCTGGTTGCCCTGGGGAACGGAGCAATCAATCAAATTTTGCTCAGACAAGCTGACAAGTTGTTGAGTAGCCAGGAAGTGAACTCCTTCAACGGAACCAGTGGCTGAGAAGGACCAGCAGCTTCCACATTGGCCTTTAAGTGTGAAGGAAGTGTTAGAGGACTTGAATTCACTGTGAACGCCTTGTGGAAAAATTTTACCTTGATCCTTGACTCCAGTGACTGCTCCGTGATCTCTCCAATCAATAGAGTCAGGGACAGCGGCAACGGTCTTAGGTTTAGCACTCTTAGTCATGTTAGACCTCATTGGGCCCTGGTTGAAGCCCAACACAGTCTTGCGGAACTCAAGGTTGGTCAGATCAGCAAACTTGTTGACAGCCAGCTTGTAACCCTTGTTCTGGGAGTTCCAGGAGTTGATGTAGTCGTAGTTGGCCTTGAAGACCTTGTATCTGTAGGTCAGGTGATCAGGGTGGTAGGTCTTGCCGTGTTGAGCAGTGAAAGCCTTGAATTCCCTCTGGTAAACCTCCTCAGGGAACTGCATAGCGGCAGCAGCAGAGATGGCGAGTACAGCCAAGACAAGGATAACGACCTTCATGTTGGGGATGTGTGAGAGAGGTCAGGACGAAGAGGAGGAAAAGTGAAAGGGGGTGCTAGCAAAAATTTAAGGCCTCTGCCAGGAGTGCCGCTTGGCGAGACAAGAGGGGCCGCACCAATCAGAAAAAAACAAAAAAGTAGATTTTCCTAATTTAGGATCGCAGAAAAGGCGATGGAAAAGCCTTCGGCCCGAAGAAAAAATCTTAAGAAGGCAATAAATAAACACATAATCCTGTATCTGACTAGATTGATCCAGAAAAACAAAGAAAATTCATCACATTATTTTAGAGTAAATTGTTTCTCGGAAATAAATAAATAGCAGAAGGACGAAATTCAACTCCCCCCTTGGTGCACCAATTCGTTACAAAGATTTACTTCCCAATTTGAGGCGCAAACAAATTCTGCGTCAAGAAGGTTATACATGATGGAACGCGCCCTTCTTCAATGTCCTTGCATCGAAGAAAAGAAATCACTAATTTGCCAAGTGGTACGTAATCTTTTTTTTGTTGCCAAACATGCATGTTAGTTTATTGTATAATGAGGGAGTTCAGATGCAATAATTAAATAACACTTTTATTGCAGGTGAAAGAAGTTTCAGATTTATTTCCTGTCCTTCACACAGATCTGATTAAAGCTGTTGTAGAAGAACAAAAGCACGATTTTGCACAGGCGGTGCAAACTATCATTGATTGGAATCTGTTGGAGGACCACAAGATGATGGAAACTGATAAAAATAAGGGAAGTGGAGAAAAGAGAAAGAGAGTAGACAATGTTGTTAGTGATGTTGGACCTTCACATCAAGAAGAAGATGTACTACATGAGAGGAAGAGGGAGAAACGAGAGGAGAGAGAAACCGGAGGAGAGTGTTGGAGTGAAGGAGTGAAGGGCAAATGCAACGTAGGGGCCAATCTTCAAGAACTGTGTATGAAGGCTGCAAGAAGGGATTGGAGTAGAGCTTCACAGCACTTGGATTCCTTGAGCGCCAAGATGCAGGAGGTCGTCATTGAGCACATGTGGAGGACTGGCGCCTTTGACGAACAAGTTGAACAAAAGAAGAAAGACAAGCAGAACCGTGAGATGGATGAATTGAAGAACTTCTTCGAAGACCTGATCAGTGGAGCTGAAGAAGGAGAGGTTGTATATACAGGGACCAAAGGTAAGCTTCTTCTTTTCATTTCTCATCTCCATCTCCTTCCTTCCCTCTGCTCTCTCTCTCTCTCTCTGGTCTCTCTGGTCTCTCTGGTCTCTCTGGTCTCTCTCTGTGTGTGTGTGTGCGCGCGCGCGCGCGTGTGTGGCTGTGTTGCTGTGCGTGAGAGAGCAGAGAGCAGAGAGCAGAGAGAGAGAGAGCAAAGAGCAGAGAGAGATGGGTGTTGGATACTATATCTGAGCTTGCTCACATGTAATCAGGCAGTGCAGCTGACGGGAAACACAGCTTTGATTTTGATTTTGCTCTTGCCTTGCAAACCATGGAACAAGACATCTTCAAGGAAATGAAAAGGAGAGAAGAAGAGGATGAACGATTTGCAAGAGAACTGGTGAGAAGAGAACAGGAGGAGAGGGAGCGAAGAGAAAGAGAAGATGAAATGATAGCAAGGAAATTGGCTGGAGAGACCATCGGTTCTGTGGACAAAAGGGAAGAGCTGACTGATGATGAGGCTATCGCCAGGATGCTTCAAGAGGAGGATCAGTCAAGATACGGAGATAAGAGGAAGGAGGAAGAGGAAAGAGATAGGAAGTATGCTGAAAGTCTTATGCGTGAGGAAAAAGATTCTGAAGGCTATTGGGCTAATTATTGGAAAAATGGGTACATACCTTTCTCTCGAAGAAGAAGAAGAAGAGAGTCGCTGTGCCAAGGGAAGGCACTACCGTTGGCATATACTCTATACATACAAGGCCCCTTCATTCTATTATGTCTCACTCCTCTCTTTGCTCTTCACACAGATATCATGGGACCACCTCTACTAAAGCGGAAAAGAAACCGATCTCTGAGTCATTGACCCACAATGTGCTCCCCCACAAACCAAAGAAGTCTATGTCTATACAGGGAGATCAGGATTGGCAATACTCAAGGTTTCTGGGGAACACTTCGGCTTTAGAAAAGTACCTGCAGCAAAAGAGCCAAGTAGGTCCAGTCACCATCAAAAAGATCCTCAAAGATAACTTGGTAATGTATCCCCATCAGGCCATCTGTATTGAGAGAAATAGAGAAATAGTGAGAGAGAACAGAGAAATGAAGAAACAGTGAAGAGGTCTACCACATTGTCCATTATATTATTCACTTTTCCTCTCTTTATGTGTGTGTTGTACCTTTAGGTGGAAAGGTTTGAAAAGCAGTGGATGGAGTACTCTGTACAGTACGGCTATGGCACTCCCGAAGCCTCATCTCGCCTCGCCTTTCATGGTGTGTTCGTTGATGTCCATTCATTCAATCAATCAATCCATCAATCCATCGTTGCCGTTTTGCAATGTGTGTAGGCCTCATTCATTCATTGCTCTCCATAGGAACCCGCACAGATTTGATTACTTCCATCACACACGCGGGCCTTCTTGTCCCTGGAACAGGTGTGTATCATGCTTATCATTACCTTTTTAAACGCTTGGAGCTCATCATCAATTGCCATCTGGGCTGGGCTGATCTGATCTTTCATCTTGTATTGGGATTGTACAGCTGGCGTAACCCATAGCACTGACGAGGGCTACTATGGGAAGGGCATTTACCTGTCACCAAGCCCCGAAGTGTCTGAGGGCTATTGCGAAGGAAAGATGTTCGTGTGCGCTGTGCTGATGGTACCATATCCTGATTCTCTCTGCTCTCTCTGCTCTCTTACACACATCACACCCAGCACACACAACTGCACACATTGTCGCATATCACTGAACCTCTCTTTATTTAAAGGGCCGAGTTTATAACTGTAAAGAACTGTGCAACGGTGCCAGTTGCAGGCCAGGTACCACTTACCTCTCTTTAATTTCTTCTTTCTTGATTTGGTTCTCTCTCTCATACAGCATCGGTTGGTTTGCCCACACAACAGGTTATGACAGTCACACGAGTCCTTGTGGAGAGGAGTATGTTCTTTTCTCTGCCGCTCAAGTGCTCCCCTGCTATCTGATTGAATTTGATGGAGCAGAATATTAATATACTACATGCATATATGATGTCACTTTAGTCTCTCTGATCTCTCTCTCTCTCTCTCTCTCTCTCTCTCTCTC
>CDFI01106708.1:101693-122735 GCA_000826405.1 Acanthamoeba divionensis | reverse complement strand
TCTCTCTCTCTCTCTCTCTCTCTCTCTCTCTCTCTGTGTGTGTGTGTGTGTGTGTGTGTAATAGTATATTTATTTTTGTTAACAGCTTTCTTTCTCTTTTGACTTAAGAAATGTGTTCTCTCATTATTATTATTTTTTTTCTAAAATGTGTTATTATTTATTTGTTTGATTGCTTAATTCTTGTTTTGCTGCAAACAACAACAACAAACAACAACAAAACAGTCAAACATCAACAAAAGTGTAATTGAGTAAAAGATAGAATAAAAACAAACAAACAAACAAACAATTCTGCCTTGTCCAAATTGAAACGAAACAGACGTTGCCAATGACAAAGAGAAAACAAGAATGAGAATTTTTTTAGTTTTAAAAATTCTTCCTCAATTTGTGTGCACAATTGTGTTAACTAAAGGTATATTTGCGTTTTCACAATTAAAACAGACTACATGTATTACAAGAAAAGGTGTTCTTATGTTTCCAGAGAACAAACTGGTAGGGCAGCCTACTGCTCTTGTGTTTCATGCAAAGTGGACACCAAAAAGACCTTGACCATGTTGGATGCTCCATATGCCATGCCTTTGACACAGGTGGGGAGTTGTATGAGGTCAGCCATAGTGCTGGAGACAATCTGCATTGAAAGGCAGAGCCTCATCAGAGTGGAATAGTAACGTATGGCAGCATTGTACTGGGACAGCTGCTCGTGCAGTTCTCCCACTACGCCATGCTCAGAGATGAGTCTAACTCCAAGCTGAGTCATCCGCATTCCCAACTTGGAGAGGTCCAGAATCTGTTTTTAAGTCATGTAGCAGTTAGGAATGGTTCTTGAATGATGAAAAGGAAGGCATATGTACCTGACTCTTGAGCAGCTCTAAATTAGTTGGATTTCCTTCTGAAGTCCTCCTTATTTGCTCTACGTATTGGATCAACTGTTGCATCACTTCCAGGATCTCTTGGATTCTGCTTTCTTCACTCAACGTGAGAATGGTGATCTCCTCTCTCAGAAGGCCAGCTGCTGTATCATACATGAGGGCTGCATCAATGGCACTTAGCGGGGAGGAAAATCTAGAAGTGTGGATCATCGTGTTGATGTCCTGCAGCTCGACTGCAATGGTTTGGGCAATTTGCTTAATCTCATAGAACAAAGCGATATTATCTTGTTGGTGCCCCTGTTGCTGGCTTTCCTGATAATACTGCTTCGAAAGGGAGATGAGACGTATGATGTTGCTATTGATGGCGGCTGTGGCTGTGGCTGCCCTCTGTTGAATATCAGGATTCTGTATCTGAGGAATCTTGATGTTCAGTCTGTGGGACAACTGTGGGACAACCGTGTTAGAATGGAGAACAGTGGAGAGATATGATTCAGATATGGAATCACCTTTTCAGAGTGACCAAGAAGGTCGTTACAATGATACTCTATGTTAGAAAAACTGTTTGATATATCCTGAGCCCTGCCTGTGACCAAGTGAATAAGTGACATGGCTCGATACGCACAAGACTGGATAAGAATAGAGTCAGCTAGCTGAAGTATTGGGCACAACATGGAAACCAGGTACCAAACCTGTATATCAGCAGCCATACTTTCAACAGTTGGGATTGTATTTCTCTCCAGAGCGCGGAACAGGGAGACTGCACTTTGTAACAATTCCTTAAAAGAACCCACAAGCTGTCCCACTGACCCCTGATGGTAGTGGTTTAATGAAGAGGAGGCAGCAGGGATCAATGGGAGAAAGGGGAGGGTTACTAATCGTGCACCGGATAGATTGAGCTCCTTCACAGCCAATATCAGAGCACGCATACAATTCTGTACTATCAAAGTGGCTGCCATACTTGCATTTTAGTTGGGGAAGCTAAACTGTATGAGATTGAAAAGAACCTACCTTCATTGATGATAGGCTCTTCTGAAGGGAGTATTTGGCAGTAGGCATTTACTTTTTCAAACATATCCCTTACCACAGGTACTAGCTAATTATGTGAGATATGAAATAAGGGGAGTAGGTAAGACGTCTTAGCCCAATGCTGCAGGTGAAGAAGAATTACCTGTTTAAGGAGATCATTGATCTGCTGCATATGAGTGTTGTCCCAGCTGGAGTCTCTCAGGACAATGGCAAATGTGCCCAACAATTGGCTCACCTACAATTGTATTAAAAAACATCACACTGGTAAATGAGAATCAAGCTCAATTCTCTTTAGTAAATCGTGTGGAAAGATCACCTGGCCCAATATATACATAGACCCTTCTCTAGTCATTTTAGTTTGAAGGTCTTCAACATATTCTCCTTTGTAGCTAGGATATGACATCCCCATTTGAGAACTGAACTCTAACTCTACATTTATCTCCTGACTTTCTGCCCCACTCTGAAATTCGGTGCTCTGTGATTCAGCTCCAATACAATTGTGGTTATTTTGTACATTATCGCTCTCCACAACATTTCCTCTTGGGGACATCTTTGTGAGATCAATTGAACTTGCAATTTTGTTCAATACGCTCATGTTTACAGAGGGCCACACTTGTGTTTTTTTGATATTAGCTTTTGGATCTGGCTTCTCCTCTAGAATCATTAACTCTTCATCGATACAAGAGGAATCAACGCTGGTTTTATCATTCTTGATATGTGGTGAGCCATGAGCTGCGTTTGCTGGACCTGTTTCCTCTTCGAGTGTTGATAAATCTTGAGGAGAAAGTACTCTTATGTTCATTCTTGGGGAACCCATTGGAACAGTTTGCTCTGTTATGTGTGTGGAGGTATTGATATTTTGAGGAGCAACACGGACCGTCGTGGTTCCTTCATTTTGAGATAGTTGAGCGGGAGTTCCTTTGGCCTTCTTCTCAACACGATCTCCCTAATCAATAAGAGGCAGAAGTTAAACTTTCCATTACAAAACATGCAGAAGGGAAGATGGAAGTACTTCTTTTAGGTCCCATTCGCCCACTCCATTAAGCCATTCAGCTTCATCTCTTTCCTATTGTTATGGGAATATTTAGTGTTTTATAACAAGGAAGATGGCAAGACAGTCGATTACCGCTTTTTCCACATATTTTCCATCAAGCACTCTGAGCGAGGGCAGCTCCAGGATCAAATAGAGGCGAAATTTAGATATCTTGTTGGCCGATGGGTTGCCGACTGAAAAGGAGAGGCATTGCAGCTTGGTCAGCTTTTTCAAGTGAACAAGCACAAAGCTGTGAAACTTGCGAAGGTTGAAGTCGATGTTGTTGTTCTGCATATCCAAAGCCCTTAATGACTTAAGGCGTGCAAGTTCATTGAAACCAGCTGAATTATGATTATTTCAAATGAACGGAAATTAAGCTTATGCATGCCGAATTATGATTATTTCAAATGAAGGGAAATCAAGCTGATGCATGCACATTGTTCTCTCAAATCTCTCTTCTTTGGGAAGGAGAGGCAGAATTACCAATGAGCTTATTAGAAGACAAGTCCAGCTGCTTCAACTTCTCCAAGTCAACCATAGACGTCAGATATTCCATCTGGTTCTTGGCAATGGATAAGCGCTTCAGGTTTACCAAACCTTCGAAGGAGACCTCATTTAATAGATTATTCTGTAAGTTGAGCTTCCTGATCTTTGTTAAGTGGCTCAGTGAAGTGCACTCCTTCAACTTGTTGTTTGCAAAATTGACCCTGTTTGGCAAAATGACGACATTTTTTAAATTTCTCTGCTGAATGGAAAGGGAAGGAACGAATACTCACTCTTTGATAATGTCTGGACAGCTGGCAAGAAAGGTGTCATAAGAGAGCTGGTAGCCAACAGAGAAGTCTAAAGCTACTGGATACTTGGAATTGTCTCCACCTAAAAGAACGCTGAGCAGTGAAGATGTCATTGTAGTAATAATTCCACCTCCTGAACCTCCTGAGATCTTTACCAGCTGTACAGCTGTTTGTGGAGTTAGGAAGGGATACATTGAGATAGCACAGAGAATAAGCAATTAGAATGGAGAGGATAACCTGCTGTCCTTGGGCTGTAAGAAGGAGAAGATGAAGAACTTCTAGGAGAAGAAATGGGAGAGGATTGGCTTGAACCTCCTCGGAATGGGTTATAGCGAGGAGATGAAGGATTGGAAGGTACAGAAGATGAGGGAACACCATTTCGTTGGGCAGAAAGGGATAGAAAAGTAGAGGAAGAGGATCTTGAAAGAGATGAATGATTTGAAGCCTGAGAGGGGTCATGAATGGATGAAAGAGAAAGAGACTTCATTCCAATATGTACATTTGGAGTTGCTCCTTTCCTTGTGGAAGAAGTTGGCGAAACACTAGATATAGAAGGAAGATCAGAAGGAAGTGGGGGAAGTGGAGGGCGAGGATGGCGTCCTGGGGAGACTGGTGAGTCTTTAACGACAGAGGGCGAGGAATGAGAGGTGCTGTCTCTTAGAGAACTTTCTCTATTAAGAATTAGAGACGATGCCCTTCCCTGCTGTCCAAGAGTGTGCCTGTTTTTTGCAAAGAAAAGAACAAGAAGCAAGAGTTTGAGAATGAGGGGAGGGGCTCATTGCAGAAACACTGAAGATGAGAGTGATGAGTGTTGCCTCTCTATTTACCTGATAGGAGACGAATTGGTTAGAGGTGCAGAGCATTGCTTATCTTGATGTGATGCCTCTTGAGAAAGTGGTGCTGATAGAGCATCAGATGTAACATCAAGAGCATGAAGCTTCTCATTGTGCACAGGGGGGGCTGGGTAATCATCTGGAGGAGGGGGCAACAGTTCCAGAGACAATGCAGCAAGATCAGCAATGCTATTTCTCTTCATTACATTCCATGATGATGAACCCTCTGCTTCTCCAGGCAAGTGAGGCTGTTGCATGTGAAATGCTTCCTTTGGTGAACGATGAGCGCTGCCCAAGTGGCAAGAACTGTTTGTTTTCTGTTCTTCCTGTAGTATGGGAGTTTGTTGAACGTTATGCATTAGTAGTTGTTTAATTATCACCTTTATGTCTCTCTATACCTGTTGTTGTTTGCTTCCCACCTTCGCCTTGAGGACAATGATCGGACAGACCTTCAGGTTGGGAGAGGAGTTAGTCTTTGTTGCAACACTACTATGGTAAGAATGGATGGAGAATGGAAGAAGCAAGATAGAAGTGGACTACTTCCTCCTCCATCAGCCAGGAAAGTCCTGAAATTTTACGAACGGTTGCCTGCAAATGGACAGAAATTTTGCATTTAAATTAATGTCAAGTTACAGCCACCAACCATATTTCAAAAATTCTATCTAGAAAAATATAGAAAAATCTCGAATAAACGGGAATTATGCAGAAAATTGTAGTACCAACTCTGTGAGTGTCAAGAGCTGCTTGAGGATATGGCAGATGATGCAGAGAGTACCTTCCAAATCTAAGGAGTGTATTTGAAGAGAACCAGGAAGTTGTGGGAATGAATTTTTAAAAAAATTTACTTCTGGGGTTATTGTTGCAACGAAATGGAATTACAGAACAGAAAACACCTGAATCACTGATACTTCATGTTTTTTAATCAATTGCCACTGTTGATCAGAATTCAGACTCAGAGGAGACCTCCTTCCACCATCTCTGAAAACTAGGGTACCACTGAGGGATCTTTTCCAACCAATAGGCATAGGGCATATATACAATATCTGAATACACAAACAACAAAACAAAAATGTTAACTGTCCAAAGTTGTTTGTTTGTTTGCAGGTCAGTCTTACCAGCAAGGGTGAAGTTGTCTCCAACAAAGAATGTTGAGTTGGATAAATGTTTGTCCAGCACAGCCAGAGTGCTGTGAAGGCGTGCCTCAGCATCCTTCACAATGGCTTCATTGGGTTGGCCTCCCTTGAGATGCACAAAATGAAGTTGGAAGACAACCTCCTCTGCAGCCACGAAGTAGGATTGCTCAACTGATATCCACTAAGGCACTGGTCTTGGGGTCTGATGGGTATAGTTTGCCCTGCTTATCATATGCACTGGCAATGTAACGTATGATGGCTCTGGACTCATCCTTGAGCACAGGCAATTTGCCAAAGGGTGAAGGGCCAAGTGTTCGGGGTCTTATGGCTCCTTGCAAAGAGATCTACAAACTCAAATTCATAGGGCACTTGGACTTCCTCAAGAGCCACCAGAGCTCTGCGAGCGCAGGTGGCTCCCTTCATTCCGTAGACCTTAAGCTGAGACATGCTGTGGAGCCACCTCGGAGGGTTAAAATTTTGCGGTTTTGTCATTGGTCCGCACGTGCTTCCTGGAAGAGTAAAATGCCTTTTCTGGAACAATTTTAATTCTTAGAAATCAGAAATTTCGAAGAATCGATTTGCTTCAATTTTAAGAAGGCTGCAATGTTTATGTCGACAACATCTTTCACATTCCTTAGAATTATTTGCTTTCCCCCCCCCAACAAATTGATTTAAATGTTGATGATGGAGGACGCTGAGATAAACCGTCGTAGAGATTCTGCAGCTGAAGAAGACCAAGAAGATGACCACGATCATATGAGCGATGGTGGTGAGGACGAAGATAAGAGCAAGCGGAACAAAGCTGAGAAGAGGGAAAACCCCCACAGGGGCGTTCTTAAATTTAGAAGCTACGTGCCTAGAGATGCCCTCCTCAAAGAATTGAAAATGGCCACGCCCCCCCTGCCGTCCATGATCGAAGAAATCAACAAGAAGCTCATGAAGATAGATTCTCAGGAGGCGATAGACAACGTCACCCCCAAGAAGCCCAACTGGGACTTGAAGAGAGACATTGAAAAGAAGTTGGAGGTTTTGGAGAGGAGAACACAAAGAGGAATCGTTCAGCTGTTGCGACAGAAGCTTGAACAAGAAGAAGAAAAGAAAGCCATCACTGCTGGTGGCGAAGAAATGGATGAATGAGATCTCAACATGTTGAGATATAATTTTGTTTTGTTTGTTTCGTTTCGTTTTCTTTGTGTATTCGGCCACAGGTGAACACACAACATTTTCACAACCTTCAATTCTTTTATTTATATTTTTAAGACAGACACGTTGTTGAGAGTTGGATTGTAAAACTTAAAAAAAAAATGAATCTCATCATTAAGAACAACCAACAACAATTGTTGTTTTGTTTTTTTTTGAAGTCCTTCCAACAAAACAGCATTGTTCAAACTAAATTACTACCGACTGTTTGATGTTTTTTTGCATTTAATGTTCTCATTACATTTTAATGTTTTCTCTTTCTCTTCTATCTCTTCTCCTTGTGGAGGAAGTGAAGGGCAAGATAGGCAATGATCAGATAGCCGCCAGCCATGCCAGCGAGCACTGACACATCGACCCATTTGCCCAACGCCTGTGTCCACATGTCAACGTAGACCTTGCCAGGAACGCCCAGCACCGTTCGGCCATCAAACTCATTCCACACCAACGCCTCAAATCCATACTGTGGAATTGAAATTGGAATTGTGTTGTAAGTGAGAGGTTGTGTGTGTGTGTGTGTGTGTGTGTGTGTGTGTGTGTGTGTGTGGAAGAGAGAGAGAGAGCAGAGAGCAGAGAGCAGAGAGAGAATTAGCCTGACTCATCTCTCATGATTCTCTCAGTTTATGTAACAAAGAGGAGATAGATAGAGATCTAGTGTTCAAGACAAGAACCACCACCACAACAACACTAAACGCATGCAAATATTGTACCTTGATGAAGGTGCTGTATTTGGCCCACACGTAGTAATTGGGGATACTGGACAGGAACAATGATCATAAAAAAGGTTAGTAAGGTGGTGGCGATGAGAAAGTCACAGATTTCTTTCTTTCTTTCTTACCTGTTGGAATTGATATAGAAGCCTGCAAAGATGAAGAAGAAGCCGAAGAACAGGCCTGCTATCACCTTTGTATGTTTACCACACATACACACGTAGGAGAAGAGAATAAGAAAATGCACAGAGTAGCAAACAGGAGAACATCACACACACACACACACACACAAGAGAGAGAGAGAGAGAGAGAGAGAGAGAGAGAGAGAGTTGCGGATGAACATTTATCCATGGTTACCTGTGCAGTTTGGGTGTTGTTGGCCAGATTAGCGACAGCGATGGTGAAGGCCTCACCGACGCATGCGACCTCCAACACGATGAATGTAAAGAAGACAAAATAATACCACGAGTCTGACCTCAGTCCCACCGTCCAATAGACGATCGCTGACTCTGTTGGTTGTGTTAAGACGTGTGGTTAATGACAGAAGCCACAAAAACTAACACTCAGACTTCTTGGGAATACTTGCCCACAATGACCAGACCGGCAAGAATAAGATAGTTCACTACCACTTTAGCCACAAAGAAGGCAAAAGGGTGAAACAGACCATTGGCACGCTCTCTAATAGTGAAGTGGAAACCAGGAATTAGCTCTTTTTTACAGTTGCAATTCCAAGATTTGAGTGTGGGGAGTTATGGTACCTGTTGAATATAGCTCTTTGCTCAACATAGCTGGGTACATTTCCAAAAGAAACAAAAGACAACAAAGCCACAGTCATGAAAAGCACACCCATTATATTTTGGACATAAGTTGCGTCCTCTGACAACTGCCACCAAATTGATCCTGAGACGAGGACAAGAGTTACAACGAATCGCCTAATGCTTGACCTAAAGCTCAAGAAATGTATAGCAATTTTAACAAATAACATACCAACAAGAATACCCATGATAATTTGCTGCCCTATTCTGGCTTGGAACAGGTCAGGATGCCGAATTGTATAAATAAACTCACGATACAGCAATATGAGCATCTGCAGTGTGTGTGTGTGTGTGTGTGTGTGTGTGTGAGAGAGAGAGAGAGAGAGAGAGAGAGAGAGAGAAGAGAGATGAGCAGAGAGCAGGAAGAGAGAGCAGAGCAATAGTTAGCCATAAGCCTTGGTTTGGTATTCTTAGGAAGAGAACAAGGGAGGTAATAATTGCCTGCATAAATATGTTGGCTCCATATTTTTCCATCTTCACGGGCGCATGTGATTGCTATGTTGAAAAGAATAGTATTAGCCTCACAACATCATTATTATTGTTGAGTACTCGGGTTTGAAAAGATTACATGGTGTAAATCAGTTTTCTCAGATAGATGTCTTCTCAACGTTGCGTTTTGCTCTGATTTCTCGAAGGCCTCAGCCAGCTGTGTGGTGGAAGGTACAATCCTGGTATAGTCGCTTTCCTCCTAGAATGGATATAACTTGTCAGGTAATATTTACAGAGCTGACAGATGCAGAGCGTAACTTTCTTAGCCCCACTGGATTGGCGAAAGAGAGGAATGTGAGTCTTACCTCTATCATAATTTGGTCATCTCTCATGCTTCTCTCGCGACCATTATTCATCGGGTCTGAGCGGGAGTTCTCTATTATTATCCAAAATCACAACTCACTTGGAATTAGGTGAAATAAGGGATGATAGTGATAATAGTGAACGGGCGGCATGCCTTGCGGGTCTGCAAAAGGAGTAGACTCTATTGAAAGGTTGTTCGACTTTTCTTCTTTATTGCATGCGTGGAAAGAGATGTCCAAGATGAAGTCAGCTGGGTTGGTGTGTGCAGGAGACGGAATCCCCAAGGACTCAAAATAGTCCACGACCTTGTTTGCCTATTATTCGCTTGTTAATATTGTAGAGAGAACAGAGAGAGAACTCAAAAGTATGCATACCTGGCCAAAATATAGTGTTTTCCCACCAGACAGCAACAGCAACTTATCAAAAGTCTTAAACATTTGTGAAGAAGGCTGATGAATTGTGCAAATTATGGTCCTGTCTGCTCTTGCAAGCCTAGACATGTGCATTGAGAGTCAAACACCAAAGTAAACAAAACACAACAGAAAGAAGAAATTTACAAAGTACCTTCTCAATATAAGCATGAGAGCAGTGGCACCGTGGCTGTCCAATCCTGATGTTGGTTCATCCTGGGGATAATTATTGTATCTGTGAGATGCAGAAAAAGCACAAAGAAGACATCAAATACATACAAGAAAGAGGAGAGAAGGAGAGGAGACAAGTTCAATCGCAATGGCCACCCTGTTGTATGAGGTAAAATAAAAGCAATGAAATTCTTTGAGCATAATTGAAGCAGAGCTAATGATAACAAGAGATTACCTCTTAAGCTCTCCGCCTGAGATACCTCTGTTTGCGGCACTTCCAATCTTGGATTCAGCAATGTGTTCAATTGCAAGCTCTTTGAGGACTTCATCCACTCTCCTCTTCTTTTCTTCGAAGGACATCGTCCTTGGAAGCTTCAAATGTGCAACAAATGATATTGTTTCACGCACCTGTGTTGTGTGTTGTGTGTTGTGTCAAACACCCAGCAAATGTCATAGCACGATTCAAAATAAATCAAACGAAACATCAAGTTACACTGAGATTCTCATGTATCAAGCTGTCCTGCATAACGTATGCAGAAATACGCTTCCAAGGCAAAGGCTGGTCGGCCACACGCTTTCCATTTACTAGCACTTGACCAGTGAGCTTTCCTGTGTGCGTTTATGGCAACACAGGCACACACAGAGGGAGAGCCAGAGAGAGCATAGAGAGGGAGCTGATTTAGATCTTTAATGAAAGGGTGCAGGGAATTGGAAGGAGAGGAGTACCACGGACGCCTCTAGAGGCAAGCAGATCAAGTAATGTCGTCTTACCAGCGCCTGAATTCATCCCACGTGGGGCATACACATGTCAGTGAATGTTGTGGGATTGAGTGATGAGAGGGAAGGCATCAGAAACGGTTTTTGAGGGGCGCACCTGAGGCTCCCATGATAGCACAGAGCTCTCCTGGTCGCACGATGCCAGAAACTCCTCTCACAATCTGTTTTTCCTCCTTCTTGGACCAAAAGGCAAGAGGATGCTTCTTCTTTGGCACCAAAATCTTGTACTGCAGATCCTCCCAACTGAGTTCTACCTTGGGACAATGCAATCCATCAGGATGGGATGAAATCTTGTGGTTCCCCTTGGCTGCTTTGGCACCGCCGTTGAGCAGGCCAGTCTCCTCATCAGCATAGATGGTGATATCTTCAGCAGAGTTGACGCTCTTCATCCCTGGCGGCTGCTTAGAATAAGAAGAACTGTCACACTCCTGTTGCAACAGGCAATGAAGAAGAAGAAGAAGAATGGCCTTTGGAGGTTGGTTGTTGCGTTTGGGAATTCTTCACACTCCCACTTCCTGGCAGATCAAAGAACGACGGTAACAGAGCCAAACCCTAGCCCTCGAGGCCTCACCCGCCAATGAGGTGTGGGGGTGGGTGTAACCAGCCAACCAGAAATCAGAAGTTCCTTTCCTCGAGGGAGAGCCTTCGACCAATCAAAGTTCGTTTTTGAATTTTGAATTTGATTTTGTTGTTTTGTTGATTGATGATGAAGTGGTGATGATGATGATGTAGAGATTATGCTGGTTGTGGACACAACCAAAGAAAAGTACCACCACCAAATCCTTCTTTGACATTCATCATCATTATTAATATTATTAGCTGGCTCATCATTATTTCCTTTGTTAAGTGTCCATCTCTCTTATAAAGTATGAGGAATGAATTTGCAAACAAACTGTGACCAGACTGTGACCACTGTATTGCTGCTAGTTGCAGTCACAACTTTTTTTTGGATTTGTAGTTGCTCAAATTTTTGTGAATCATAGTTTTAACTTGGACCCACCTCAAACACTAATAATAATAATATGCTGTCTTCCTTCCAACAACTGCTACACCCTCCACTACAAGTTGGCAATCACATAATATAAATAAATTTAATAATATATAAAAATATATATTATTAAAAGAAAGATGAGAAATAATAGTCTTGCCTCTTTCTCTTTCTTCTAAAAGAAATATATTTTGATATTTTGATATAGAAATATATATATCCTATCTAACCTTATCCATCAACATGGACATAAACATGAAGAAGATTAGATCAGCACAAAAGATGAAAGTCACCACCAAAGTAAAAAAAAAAAAAGAGAGAGAGAGAGAAAGAAAGAAAGAAAACAACAACCATTCAATTCTGATTTCTTAATAATAATAATCAAAAAATCAAAAAATGAATTCATTCCCTTCCCTTCTCTTCATTCATCTGTGGAGGGCTTGCCCATCCTCCAGTTTCTCTTCATCTCTTGAAAGGCTTGCCTGAGTGTCTGCATGGCCTTGGCGCAACTATTCACATAGACCATCTTACTCTTACACTTTCTGTACTGGTCCTGCTCAAAGACCATCGCATCCTCAATCGCCTTCTTGATGTACTGCTCCGCCGCGTTGACCGTCCCACTCTGCAGCTCCTCGCTCGTGAACAGGTTGCCCAGCACGAACACCCTGTAGTGGTACTCCCGGAGTAACTCCTCGAGAAACTTATCCAGCATGTTCTGCCTCACCAGCCTTGGCACGTGAGGCCTCATGTCCAGAGGAATCGTAGGGTAGATCGACGGAGGAATGAGCTGTCGCACCGATCCCTGCAGACCAACATACCCTTCTTCTTCCTCTTCTTCCTCTTCTTCCTCTTCTTCGTCTTCTGTGCCTTCTTCTTCTTCTTCTGCTTCCATGTACTCCAATTCTGCCTGTCGGCCTTCATCTCCATTTTCATCATCACTCAAATTGATAAGATCGTCGTCGTCGTCTGCAGCTTCAAAGATCTCTTCGTTCATGCTGTCGCTATGCAAGAGGGTCGCCCCTTCCTCCTGTCTGTCTGCACCTCCACTCTCAAAGTTCAACATATCATCAGAGCTACCGTTCCCTCCTCCTCGTCCCTCCTTCATCATCATCTGCCTCTCTCTTTGGATCCTCCTCTGTTGCTCTTGCTTCACTCTGATGTCCAAACTTTTTCTCCCCTGCACCCCTCTCTGCTGTCTTTGCAATTCTAGAAGCTCCCGTTGTTGCGTCTTCTGTTGTGCTACAGCCTTTCTGATTTCCAAATGCAGTCTCCTCTGTTCCTCCAGCATCCGTTTCTGCGCCAATAAGGCCTGTCGATCTACAGCTTCCTGCATTTGCTTGCTTTGTAAGTGGGATGCTGATGATATTGTTGGGGCTGTCGTTGTCGCTGCAAGAAGCTTTGGAGAAATAGCGCCAGGCGGTCTTGGCAAACTGACATTCTTCCTTAATTTTGCAAGTCTGGTGTTGGGTTGTGAAGATGGCAAAGGTCTCCTCATCATAACATTCTGCGGCCTTTGTACGCTGCTTGTTGCAACTTTCTGCTGCAAAGCTTGTGTTGATGCAAGTTGATCTGCCGCCATAGTACTCAAACTAGTCGTGCCAGAGGGAAAAGGAGAAAGAGTTGCAGATGGAATTGGGCTTGCTGCTGTGGAAGGCTTTTGCTGCATGAGCTGCTTGTGCTTTTGGACAGCTAAAAGCAATTGTTTTCCTTTGACTGCAATCTTCTCTCTTTCTTTTTCGTCATCATCATCTTCTCTTTCTCTCACCTTTTTCACTATACCTAGACCTTGTGCTATAATGCTAGTTTTCTGTTGTTTGGGCTTCAACATCCCAGGTGTGGGAGAAACCTTTTTCGCTATCAGCTTTTCCTGATCAGAGAAACAATATCATAAGATCAAAAAAGAAATTCAAAGGGGCACTAAACATAATGGCTACCTGTACCTTTTGTATTGAGGATACCATCTGCGGCAATGGCTGGCCTTTGCTTTGTAGTCTATCTCTCTCCATTCTGAGGTTGTCCTGCTTAAGCTTCTCTGCCCTATTTTGGATTACCGCCGATGTAACGTGCTCGCTAGTAGCACCAGCTTCAATCCTTTTCTTTTTCTTTTCTCTCTCTTGTTCTGCATATAAGCCAGCTAATGGCATTTTTCTTTTCAGCTCACTCTGCATTTGTGCACCTGTCTCTCCATAATCTGCAAGCTCTATTTGATCAGTATAGGCTTGCTCGCCTTCTCCAAAAGACCATAATTCCGTCCCGCTGTCTATTCCAGCAGTAGGTGTCGGTTTTGTTACGGGTTTGCTTAATGTAGGCTTGGCAGTCTGCTGTTGCCCTTTGATGATTTTCTTTTTCACTGGCTGGGCCAGGTGCTTAGCTGTTGAATGAATAGGTTCTAGATGAGAATCAAAGAAGCCATAGTAATCAAGACAATTAAAGAGGCTCTCGAGTTGCATTATTGGACTCTTACGTGGTAAAGCTGGCTGGAGAGATGCTTTAGGGTTTTGCTTTAAACTCACAGACGGAAGAGATGACTTAGATCCTTTGCCCAAAGTGCTCATAAGCGAAGGCATTTCTTTGCGTCGAACAGGAACCAGCATTGGCTTTTTCGCCTTAGTATCCTATATTTCAACAAAATCAATAAGAATAATCATAAATCTTGCTGCTATTCTCTATCTTTGGAGGAGAATTTGCTCTGCTCTCTGCTCTCTCTGCACAATGTTCACGTGAGCCCACAGTAACCAAACCAATTCTTGAGGCTAACCAAACAGCTATCTTCACTTGCTCAGCTAATCACAGAAGGGTGGAAGGACACTAACCATGGATGGTGCAGAGGGGGCAGGGGCAGGGGCAGGGGCATAGGCAGGGGGTGATCCAGGCATCGAGGGGACAACACCAGCAGCTGGAAGAGGAGATGCAACAGGAATGGAAGAAGGAGGAGATGAAACCGGCCCAGATGCTGCAACAGCAGGAACAACACCAGCACTGCCTCCATCTGTTGACAGATTCGTCAAGAAATTATAATGTTAAGAAAATTCATGACGTAATTAAACAATTCATATCAAAAATTAAGTGTGTATGTGGTGTGTAGCACGAAATGAAAAGATTTCGTGGATGAGGAGTGCGTAATGAAAGAAAAACGAACATTTAGCAGTGGTTTCCGCAGTGGCAAGCGTATGCTGGCCCACCTCAATACCAATGTTGTTATTCCAAAGTGTCTGATTTCCTTCTGGTACAGTGCCATCTTTAATTAAAACGAGACAACAATTAATCAATCAAATCCGGTATCCTCTCTTTCTTAGCGGGGGGTTGGGGTGAATGAGGCTACCGACCATGTGAATAGTGGCAAAGCGACCCTCTAAGGCATTGCCCAACCTGAAAATCAGGACAAGCAAAGAGGCGAAACAGTGATGTCCCACGAAACATAGATAAAAAAAATGTTTTGATGATGATATCTTGTGTGGCCCCCCCTCGAACGAACAGTTTTATTTCAAAGCTGTTATTTTTTTTTTGGCTATTTACAAGAGAACGCCAACCAACCAAGTGGACTGAGTTCGGTGTCCCCTTTCGTCAATCGATGCAAAAAGCGCAAGAGAGGGGGGATGATTTGAATGAATGATTTGATAATTTCAGAGTGTGTTGCCTTTGGGACAGCCCTCTTAAGCGAAATGTACATTTCACAACACGACTACATTAAAATGAACCATTTTAGTATCAAATGTTGAACCTTGAACCAGTAAATGTCTTAAACTTTGGAGTGAAGGAAACACTTTAAAGCAACATGAATGCCATCATGTCTGACGTGGCTTTTGGCCCATTGCACAACCTTCAAATGGCCTCTACGAGCAGCAGCTGAGATGCAAGTCTGCCTTTCCCAGGGACAGCCTTGGCTTCTGGCCCATTGGCATTGGCACACGTCCACTCATCCCAAGGACACCACTGGCTTCTTGCCCATTGTAGCACCTTCAAATGGCCTCTCATAGCAGCATAGTCCCATGTCCACTCATCCCAGGGACAGCCTCTGAGTCTGGCCCATTGAAGCATCCTCAACTGGCCTCCACGAGGTGCAAAGGCACATGTCCACTCGTCCCAGGGACATCTTTGGCTCCTGGCCCATTGCAACACCCTCAAATGGCCTCCTTCAGCAGCATTAGCACATGTCTTCTCATCCCAAGGACATCTTAGCCCATTTCAACACCAGCAAATAGCCTCCACCGGCGGCCTTGGCACATGTCCACCTATCCCAGGGACAGCCTTGGCGTATGGCCCATTGTAGTACCTCCAAATGGCCTCCTTCAGCATTAGCACATGTCCACTCGTCCAAGGGACACTTTTGTTTCCTGGCCCACTTCAGCACATTCAAATGGCCTCTGATGGCAATTGGCAGCAAAATCAGAGCAAGAAGAAGAAGAAGAAGAAGAAAGATGCTGTGTCAAAAGTTGGCGCCAACGGTAGCAGACTCTCTTGCAGACAACATGCCAGAATGTGTCACATGTGTGTTACGAGTATTTCTGATAACACTTCATTGGGAAGCTCATTGAAGGCATCCTCCTTCTTGTTGATCCAGCTCTTACATTTCTTCAACTTCTTCTCCTTCTTGGGAGTGTTCATGGCTTGGCCACTTGGCTTTGAAGATAAACTATTCATAAAATATAAAAAGACATAAAAATAATGCTCCATTAAGGGCCAAAACATTCTTAAAGAATGTAAAAATTTAAGGGTCCTTAAATTTTTAAACATTTCATTTCTATTTGTGTGTGTTATGTTGTTTTTACAATAGTAATGTTTGAAGATTTTCCAAAACGAGGGAAAGGAGCATGTGGAGCCAAGAAGAGGGACTGAGTAAGCTGTTGCCTGAAGACTTGTCATTATTCGAAGACCCTTGGTCCAGGACCACGTACCTCCATATCATACCCCCGGAGACATGGTCACTCACATGGCAGTGAAACATCCATACTCCAGGGTTATCAGGCTGCATATCTAGCTCGGCCGTTTGAGCAGGGATCAGCCCATACACGTCCATGCGGTGGCCCCTGTGGAGCAGAGTGTTGCCGTGCCAATGGGCTGTGTGAAGGTCCTGCTCTGAGCCCAGTGCTCCCACATACCACCTTTGGATGATCACAGGATATGTTATATTGGTTTAGTTAATAATAATAACATCATATCATGCATGTCTGAGAGAAAAGAGAGAAAAGCAACCCAAATGGTATAGTGACATGAAGCTCTCTTACCTCACTCTTTCTCCTGTATTGCAGATCAAGTCGGGTCCGTTCCCAAACACTATTTAGAATATATAATGAGACCAGAAAGCCAAGATCCATCTCGTAAGTGTAGAGTGTAGAGTGTAGAGTGTAGAGTGTAGAGTGTAGAGTGTAGAGTGTAGAGTGTAGAGTGTAGAGTGTAGAGTGTAGAGTATAGAGTTGTGTGATCAAACATTTTAGTAGGTGGGACCACACCATATCCGTTCATTGAGTGCATGAGATTGCTTTCAATAAATAGCTCATCTGAGGTATCGATTGGGTTATTCTCATGATCAGTGTGAGCCTTCATGTTGTACTCCAGGTAAGGCGACTGGTTCTCGTTGATCACTGAGAAGAGGGCTATGAACTCCCTGTCCACGTCCTTGGGAGATCCATCCTCTCGGGCCATGCCCTTCCTGGTGATCACCATACCTCCTAGCAAACCTGGGTAGATACACCATCAAACAGTTAAACACTCCAAAGCTCTCGAACACAGCCTAGAACCATCGGCCTTCTTTCATATATGGTTCTGACTGAGGGGTACCTGCATACAAGTCGGTAACTTCGTCCATATGGGAATGGTACAGCCAAAATAGGGAGCTGGGGTCTTTGGGTCCTGGACCAGCTCTCTCATTAACTTTCCACTCAAACCTGTGGCATATGTAAACTGAATATCTGGACTAGATAGAAGTGTAGGATCATACGTACTTGTAAATTGTGGTGTCATTGCCCCTGTTCAGAGATGAGAGACATGTCAAGTCTGGGTGTGGCAGGGGGAGGAAGAGGAAAAGATTTACCCTGACATGCTGTGCAGGACTCCTTCTGACTGTTTTGTATAGAAGACTCCATGGGGATGGATGGAATACTGATGCTGGGAAGCCTTGTTTGTGAAATAGATCCAAAAGGTATCCCCTACCTCAGCAACAAGGACAGGTCCAAGCAAGCCAGTGTGGTGCCACCGAGGGTCTATGGGCTTTCTGGTTGTGAAGCTTATGTCTGTGTACTCTATGTATCTTGCCTTCCTATATACACTGCCAATGGCACCTGCCCTGTGCCCTACATACATCTCTTGCTCTGGTGTCCAAGGCTGCCCGTGGACCACGTCATGACCTGTGCTCCCCTCCCCCTCCTGTTAGCTAAAAAGATGTTTTCAGTCAAAGCTGATGAGGATGATTGGTACCTTGAGGGGCATAGTTCCAGTCCACTTCTTCTACTGCTATGTAGTGTGTTCTCACTTTTGCCTCGTTGGGAAGAAGCGTGCAAAGGATACAAAACAGTAAAAGAGATAAGTTTGAGTGTATAAATGCCCATAATGGCATTGAGGAGCTCAGAGTTCTCCTTGTATGCCTGGAGGTGGTTTGTGCCGCCACGAGTAGGAGACACAAAGAGAACAGGGGCTGAAGGAAGGGGGAGGGAAGAAATGTTGTAAATGGAACCACTGAGCCAAAAGTTTGGTCGGACTGTTTGCAAGGAGTTGACTTTCATGATACTAAGCAAGAAAGGTATGATGGCCTTGCCAAGGGTCGTTTATTCTCCAGCAACCTGCAGTCGTTCAGAAGTCGATCGACTCTGCCTCTGATATCATCTGTTCGGACTAATCAGTCAACATCACACATTGGTAATCAAAGAGGAATTTCTCCAAGATGAGGAAGGGTTGACTTACGCAAGTATTAACTTCTGGCCATTCAACCTTGCTTCTGGCTCCTGTGTCAAATAACAGCTTTGGCTAAGTTCTAAATTTGTCCAAACTGCCCTCATTATGTCCAAGTGCCTGTTGTAGGCTGCCTTTTCTTGCTCACACGTCTCCTAGTAGCGTACATCTATCAGAAAGAGGGAGAAAAGGATGGAGGTAAAGCTTGGGTTTAACGTTGAAATGAGCCAAGGCAACCAGTGTGCGTTTTCCTGGATAACGAAATAAAAGCACTTTGTGGACTCCCTGACGTCTCAGTCTGAAAGTGGCCAGATGATCAAATTTCAGCTGTAAAGAACCGCTTGGTTGTTTAATACACTGTATAGCCCCATTGCTGCTGGTCCTTGCAATAGAGATCACTTTTAAAGTTTGATCCTTCAGCTCCTTGGAAATAACTTTTTCCTCCTCTTCAGAAAAAAGGCTTTGGGCTTCGAGTCAGTGACATGAATCTTCTCAAACAACGAGGAAAACAGGTACCATTCGTTTGGAAGGCCTTCCTTTCTAATGAAGAGAACGGAGTAACTGCCTGGTTGAATACCACAAGTTGTTTCCTCCTCGAGCCCTAAGAGTACCTTTTGCTCCTGTTTTAAACTGCCCCAAATGGCTGGAATGGATTGTATCCTGTCATCTGTAACAAGGTCAAGTACAGGTCAATCGCCTGCATATTTAGTACCGAGGAAGGCAATGTGGTAACGACGAAAGCACGCAACAGTTGACCTGGTTCAAAAGGAAAGAATGAATGAAAGAAAGAAAGAAAGAAGTGCAGGCAAACAGTTTGGCGCCTTTTCTTCTGGGATTTATCCCACCATGGTTGGATCGCCATTGGTTATGTTATCTTTTTGTTTCTTGTTTGTTTCTGTCCTGCCAGGCCTCCCCTGCCCTTGTCGTTCACCGTTCCTCACAATCAGAGTCCCCAGCAGCTACGTGCACAACATCCTTCATTTTTTTCCTAAGAGAGTCCTCGGCCACCACACATGTATCTTTCTCCCCAGCAAGCACTAGCCTTTCATCAACAACAGACAGAGCGCCTACTGGAGTGTCGTGACAAGCTCTCCCGTCTTCTTCACACTCGTAAGCTCTACTATAAGGGCAATGCTGGTCTCCTCAAGCCCCACCCTCGCTCCCTTCCTCCAGCTGCCCCTGATGCGTACCATAAAGTTCATTTCAGCATACCATTAAGCAGGAGATCACATTCAAACCTAAGGAAATGGCTTGTAAGCCAGGGTGCTGCGCCACTAAAGACCAACTTCGTAGATGAATTTTATGACACTCACGGCTTCGGCCTCAGTTTGGACACCACACGAGGTGGCGCCTGGCTTCGATGTAGGCGCTTTGGGACGAAGGATAGTGACCCTGCAGCGTGGAGTCTGCGCATCTGCCACAAGGTAAACGCTGCTGGTTTGATCCCTTACTTAAAAGTCAAGGGAGAGAAACAGATTGCAGAGGCACTGTCAGACCTTGAGGGTGGTTCTCCTTTGGAGTTGATTGCCTCAATCCCAGTTGCACGCACCACCTACTCGCTAAATGACTTTTATATTTGGATCGACTGTGCTCATATCGACTACCAGAAGTTTTATTTGCAAGCGACAGTGGCCTGCAAGGACAACTCTATGCCAGATGCACTACAGGATGTGCTCAGCAGTGAAATCGATTGCTTAGATGGCATCAATGTGCATAGCAAGCTTATGCAGTACCTCCGCCGACATCATCGCTCAGAGCACAAGGTTCTTGAATACAGAGGGGTGGTTCCATACAGCTTCTGGCACGGCCACATCATCACTAAGCCCAAGAAAGGGATGATAAAGGACACACTTGTTGAACCTCTTGCCAACTGTGAGCTTTCATGAATCTTACCTCCCTCGTTAAACTTTTACTTTAGTCTGTGCTAAACACTTTTCTCTTTTATCACTAGTGGCAGAGCTATCCAAATTGGTGACACCTTGCTCCAGGGCTCAGCGAGAGAGGGTAAGCTATCATAACTTCAAGCAAGTCTGAAAGAAGTGTTCGGTGTGATATATTCTGTAACAGATTTTGCCTCTTGTGCAGAGGGAAAAGTCAAGGGTGAGGCTGGCCCGTTATGAAGCTCTCATCAAAACGGAAACGGAAAGAGACCATTTCCTTTGCTATTGGAATGAATTCTCTGATGATGAAGAGGAGGAGGAGGAGCCTAACGAGGTGGTTGAGGAAACAACTGGGCATTGAAGTGATCGGATCAATGATAGATCTCTTTGGAGCTTGTTTAAAGTTAGAGATGGGATGCTCTACGTTTTGGTCTCTCTGCCTCTTTGCTCTTTTCTCTTTGCGCTCTATGCTCTATGCGCTCTCTCTCTCTGCTCTCTGCGCTCTCTCTCTCTGCTCTCTGCGCTCTCTCTCTCTCTCTCTCTCTCTCTCTCTGCTCTCTGCTCTCTCTCTCTCTCTCTCTCACACACACACACACACAACATCATAACAACCATGACTGCTACTAGCTAACCGAGGCGTACATGTACTTCTCTCTGCTGTGTGTTCTGACACGTAAGAGTCCTCGCAGCAGCCGCGATGGAAAATGCTGACGGGCGTTATCCGCTGGTGCT